>JASCZW010007288.1:0-69943 GCA_034211315.2 Aedes japonicus
GCTGCAGGCAATGACGCAGCGGCAGCGGCTGAATAAGATGAATCCTAGAGGGTTTGAGCTGTTTAGTGGAATCCTTGTAACTATAAATTAGAAGAAAAATTAGTAATCTCCATTTAATTCCAACTACCTTTGCTTATCTTCGACAGATACGCGTATTTCGTCTACAATGTGCAGACTTCTTCAGTGTCTCGTACTAATAACTCGACATTAGTACGAGTTATTAGTACGAGACACTGAAGAAGTCTGCACATTGTAGACGAAATACGCATATCTGTCGAAGATAAGCAAAGGTAGTTGGAATTAAATGGAGATTACTAATTTTTCTTCTAATTTATAGTGAATAAGATGGTCAACTCGATTTTCCCGGCGAATCGAGACGTGGCGGTGGTGATAGACGACTAGACCTATCTCACCCTGGAAGGCAACGACTGGCAGGCCACTTCGTATTTTACTTCCGCCTCGAAGGAAGTTAGCTCTGAGATGAAGTTCATTTCACACACCAAGTTCCCCAAGAAGGTGCTATTGTAGCTGACAATCAGCGAGAAGGGGATGTCAAAGCCGCTCTACTTTCTGGCCGTGAACGGGGAAATTTATGGTACGAAATGCCTGCCGAAAGTTGCGTCGTTCATCAAGAAATACCATAAGGGCGAAGACGTGATGTTCTGGCCGGATTTGGCGTCGGTCTGCTACTCGAAGCGATCGTTGGAGGAGATGGAGCGGCTGAATATCGATGTGGTACTCAAGTCTGTGAACCTGCCCAACGTCCCCCAGCTGCGTCTCATCGAGCATTTTTGGGCCAACGTGAAGCGTAAGATCTCTTCGAACAATTTTGTTTCAAAAACTGAGGAGGAATTGATAAATAAAACGATCGAAGAACTCAAAAACATGCCTGCACGCATGTTTTCGTCCACCATGGCGAATGTACCGGTTAACTGCCAGAAGGCCATTCGCAAGGGCGTAGATCATTTTTGCAAGTCAGCCTAAATAATTACCTTCCATGGTAAATTTTACAAAAGCAATTATCTGTCTTAGGTTTTTTATATCACCGTCCGAAAATAAGTTCACTTTTTTTAATTCAAACGTTAACAAAGTCATAACAGCCATTGTCAACATTCATCTGTTACTTTGCTTAGATTGTATCTATTCCATACCCAAGTGATTGATCACTTGGCATATTATGCGGAAAGTAGAGCCGTCAAAGCTCGGGCACCTCTTGGCACAACTACCGGTACTATTCTGGCATATGTTAGAATAAGGTTCAATTAAAAATTGAATTAAATGATAACACTGCTGGACCACTTTGAAAGCCAATCGTTGTTTTAAATTCCATGGTTATTGCTTTGCTCGATTGATTGCAACTTATTTATCCTTGTTCGCAATCTAAGATATTCAATTCAGCTTGATGGACAATCCCTTAGTAGCACACATGTTGCCATTCGGTTGAGAAAACACAAATGTGACTTGGTTAGTCATAATCAAGTTGCTGCCACTAATTATGATCGAAGTGTGCTGCTTGGGTCGGCACATCTGTGATATAAAGTCAAGCTGTAAAACTCACCAATGTGCCGAGTGACTTACCTTTTCGCAAGGTGAAACATTTGTTGTTTTGTTCCATTTTTTTTAGCGGGAAGATAAATCTGTAACCAGACTCCTGCAGAACTCAAGGTGTGGAGTTGAGGGTGCCAACCCCTCGACCCACTGAAAACCCTCCCATGCCATAAGCTCCTGCTTCCCAAGCAACATAAAACTAACGTAATTGGTTGCAGTAACCTGATTGCAACTTATTTCAGTTACATTCAAGTAACATCAACTGATTTGCAACAAATGTGCTGCTAAGGTTATGTCTAAATACCTAGGACTTAAGTAGATAGATGGCCCATCCTAGATGCCTGGTCTTGGGTGTGGAAGTAGTTCGCCTGGAAACGTTAAGTTCCCCTTAACGGCTAAACGAACTACAACGGAGGAAGCACAATCCGGCGCGGGATCTGGCAGGAACCATTCTGTTCGCAGATTTTCCATCTCTAAGCAAAACACGCCATTTTTAACGTTATTGAAACGAGGACACGCGAAGCACACACGTGACAAGCGGAGAACTCAGCGTGCCCGTATTTATTCAGATACATTCTGAGGCAGCCGTAGCCAGACAGAATCTGCGTCAAGTGAAAGGTAACTTCCGCATGTTACCGACCGACCCATCATTGGCGTAACTACTGGGGGTGCCCAGGGGGCCAGGCCCCCTCCAGAATTCTGTAGGCCCCCCCCAGGATTTTTTCCTAATATATTTCTATTTTGAAATGAAACACTATTCATAACTAGAAATTAGAAGAAGAATTAGTATCTTCCATTTAATTCCAACTACCTTTGCTTATCTTCGACAGATACGCGTATTTCGTCTACAATGTGCAGACTTCTTCAGTGTCTCGTACTAATAACTCGACTGTCGACTGTCGAACTCCAGTCGAGTTATTAGTACGAGACACTGAAGAAGTCTGCACATTGTAGACGAAATACGCGTATCTGTCGAAGATAAGCAAAGGTAGTTGGAATTAAATGGAAGATACTAATTCTTCTTCTAATTTCTAGTTACAGGTATTCCACTAAACAGCTCAAACCCTCTAGGATTCACTATTCATAATCTCTACGGAATTGTAGCGTTTGTTTACCAGTCTAAGTGGTTTTTGTACTTTGCTTTGTTTTGCGGCTGTTAAAATGTTTTGAAATTGGAAATAATAGATCATTGCACGAACGCGTCATCAATGCAATTTTGACAGTTCAGGGAGCTTGTTTACGTGGACTTTGGTAAGATCGGTTTGAGATTTTGTGCTCAGAATTTTTTGCGATAGAAGTAAACTTGCCGGAAAACAGACACCAGTGCTTAATTTTACATCATTTCCTGAATCTAATCGTACAGAATCCGGAAAAAGCCAATAAAAAATTTCGTTTGAGTGGTTCAAATTCCAACACCTTGTAAACAAGCTCCCTGGACTGTCATAAAAGTGAAGTTAATAGATTCGGTGCAATGATCTATTGAACGTAGGGCTTTTGTAAAGCAGTATTTCGAAGCAAACGCACACACTTTTGCCACACATCCCCATGCGGGGTAGGTCACACATCCACCACTCTGACTGGAAAAAATAAATGAGCTTGATCGTGCTCAAATACCGCCAAAGGCACAGAATAGTTCTAGCGATGTGAAATATCTGTTTTTACACTCCCTAAAGCCCACATGTGATGGAAATCAATTTCCAATTACAGATTTTAAAACCACAACTTCTCATTTTCACCAGTATTGTTTTTTATCGTCGTTATTTACTCAACAACCTCGGAGAGAAACCCGCTATGGTGTCGTATGCTGATCCTCTTAACAGCATGTTTTGACGGAACCCGCTTATTGAATAAATACACTACTAATTATGTTTCTTTTTTATATTGCGTTTGTTTCTGCTTAACAAAAGCCCTAGGCCTTAGCCCTAAATAATTCGGAATTATATAAGCGACAGTAAAAAGTAGAGCCTGTTAAGTTGAAACATGAGATTTCAAACAATTTTCTATGTACGTATTTTAATTTTATTATTCAAGAAGGAATTACAATAATGAGTTTTTTTTAATGTGCATTTTAGAACTCACGATATCATTTTATCTTGTATGAACAATTTAGTAGAGTATAGACTCCCCAGATTGAATAAAGTTTCGATGCTAACGAATGTCTGTAAGCTAAATATGGAGAAGTTTATTCATTAACGATAATATTTTCGAAAATGTTGTTTTAGAAGGAAGGTAAACATATAATCACGTAAATTCCTGAAATCATCACATTTGTTGGGGTTGACTTCAGTACCACTAGTTGTCGATATAGACTACATAATCAAAATTCACTTCGCTTTTATTACACAGATAAAAAGAAACACTGAATGTTCTGCGTTATTTAATGCACATAAAGGGAATGCTAGATTTGGCTGAAAATAATGGGATATTTCATGTAAATTTAAGCCAGATAACGCCTAAATCTAGCCTGTTGTATGAAAGATTGCAAACAATATCGTTTTTTACGCTCTTTTGGCTTGGAATTACACGAGGGTAAATTTTACGCGCTTGTTAAAATTAATTTTTTTTTCTGTGTATAACAGTTGTCTTACATTTATTCTTATGATTTCTTTAAAGGATTTGATTTTCAATCAAGAGGTTCTATTTTTGGCTGGAATAGTTCCTAGTATACAGTGGTGGCGAAAATATTAAATACATCTACAGTTTTTTATTAAAAATTGTCACATTTGACATTCTCAGCACTCAAAGGATAGATTGAGCTGAAATTTTGACTATAGCTAAACAATAAAAGTAACCTGAATTTCAAACTATGTTGAATTTATAAAATATGCTTCCAAGTTTTCAAAATAACGTCCGAAACATAGATAATTTAAAAAAATATTTATTTTCTTTTACAAAATAGTTTATTTCATAAGAATGAACTATTTTACTGAAGAAATCGTTCTTGTAGAACTTTTCAATTTAGAATAATTTAAAAACTAAATTATTGCCAAACCTTCCAACAAGGAGAATCTGATACCATTTTGAAGACTGTACTTTAAATTTAAAAATTCAAAACGGTGCATTTGTTATTTTCGCCTATACTATAGTCACAGAGAACAGGCTCGAACATTTTCCCCCCAATTTTCTTTGTAAACTTTCTAAAGCAAACCGTCCGAAAAACAACGCCGCCTAGTCTAGGTTTCACCAAACTAAAATTGACAGACTATCAAATCTAAAGGTGGGCAAGTGGTGCCATCAACATACGATTTACCAAAACTAACGGAAACGAGCTGTAATTTTAAAATGGCAGCTACAGAAATTTACAAAAGACGGGCACTCCAGTTTGGATGTCTGTTCTCTGTGCTATAGTTGTTCACATTCTTTTTCCATACCTTCAAATACTTAAAAAAAAATCCATGGAATTTCGATACCCTGGAAATTTATTCAATGTCAATCAAAATCTTAAGTTTAACTTCAAATTACCCATGGATGTTTCTTTCGAACTGCCGCACAGTGGGACGAAATTAAAAAAAGTGGGACATGGGTATTTGCGGCGAAACTATTTGGTGTGGCCCATTTGTGTCTTATACAATGTTTCTACATTTTTGGAGTACTTTATTTTTGTGTAAACAAATTTGATTTAATATATGCACCTAGATAAAAAAAAATAACTTTTTCATTTCTGATTCAAACCGGTAACCATGTATTAAAACATTGTAGATTAGGTCATTTCATGAAATTTTATAGAAGATGAAAACTTTCTATCTCTTAACTGGACGAATTTGTAGGGTGAAAAAGGAATGAAAAATGTAATACTCCCTTAAAACTCGTTTTTTATCATAACTTTTTAATCTGAATTTTCCCATTTTTTATATGTTCTACAGAGTTTAAGGTACTTCAAAAATACACTGTTTTGTCGAAGATAACTTATCATTATCTCTTCATTTATAGGATTTACGTCGATTTTAATGAATTTTTTGAGCAATTTTCGAGGATGCGTAGATTACAGGTTAGCAGGTATTAGCAGCTAAACTTAACGTTAATTTATTCAACATCTGATACCCTTCAAAATGAAAACAAAATGATGCCCAAATTATAAGGGGGTCCAAGAGTGCTCCTAACAATTTTTCAAAAAAGTAACTAAGCTTCTTATTAGACTATGTTGCATATACAGTGATTTTTTCATCTTTTTGAATAAATTTTAGACGTGCTATTGATGTTTAAAAAAAGGTCAATTTATTAGATAATGAAGCTTATATGATACGAAAAAAAAGTCCATCGTTTTACTTGCAAATCTTCCTTTGGTAGAAATACAACACAGTTCCTTTTGCACCTATGTATTGTATTTGGAGTAGAACGATGGAATTTTTTTCGTTATTATATTCAAATAAGCCTTATTATCTAATAAATTGGCCTTTTTTCCTTTTGAACATTAATAGCAACACTTTAATAGCAAATATTGAAAAAATCACTATATATGCAACATAATCTAATAAGAAGCTTAGCTGAAAAGTTGTTGAGTGCCCTCTTGGACTCCCTTATAATTTGTACATCATTTTGAAGAGTATCAGTTGTTGAATATATTAACGTCAAGTTTAGCTGCTAATACTTGCTAACCTGTAATCTAAGCATCCTCGAAGATAGCTCAAAAAATTCATTAAAATCGACGTAAACCCTTGAAATGAAGAGATATGATAAGTTGTCTTCTACAAAAAAAAAAATTTTAAAGTACCTTAACTTCTGTAGAACAATTAAAAAATAGGAAAATTCAAATTAAAAAGTTATGATAAAAAAACGAGTTTTAAGGGGGTATTACATTTTTCATTCCTTTTTCACCCTACAACTTCGTCCAGTTAAGAGATAGAAAGTTTTTATCTTGTACAAAGTTTCATGAAATGACCTATTCTACAATGTTTTAATACATGGTTATCGATTTGAACCAGAAATAAGAAATTTAATTTTCTTTTTATTTAGGTGTTTACACCCCTTAAATCAAATTTGTTAACACAAAAATAAAGTACTAGAAAAATGTAGAAACATTGTAGAAGACATCAATGGGCCACACCAAATAGTTTCGCCGCAAATACCCATGTCCCACTTTTTTTTATTTCGTCCCACTGTGTGCCGTGCAGTTCTCAGTAGGTTTTTGATGAAATAATCACCGGAATTCTACTTCAATTTTTTTAACTCTCTTTGGAAATTTAGCTCGATATAACTTATAAATTTTCATTTTTTTTTCATAGAATTCTACTTGAAAACAATTTTGGTTGATCATTAGCGCATAGAACATTCAAAAAGTTAAATAATAAAAAACTTGAATCGAATTCCACTGAATGGTTGAAAAATATTCAAATTGTGGAAACTGAAAAAATCTTTGCGTTTTGAAATGACTGTTTTTAATTAGAGAAGTAAAATTGCTCAGTTAAGAAGTGACTGCATTTTCATTTTATGTAACAATTGATTTACAGAATTCTATACAATCTGGACGAATAAACAAAAGTAAGTATGAAAAATTAAGAGATTGGTAGGTATATCCTGCACTGACTCTGTATAGATTCAAGGCTATTCTCCGCCTCGGATGAGTTAGAACGGCACAAGAGAATCGAGTAAGGTGACCGAGGCGCAGAATAGACCTAATGATTCGATTAAACATGTTTTGATTTGTCAATTAAATTAACCTGTCCTCAACAATTACGCTACTTTCGTCGCTCTTTTTAATATTCTTATAGAAGAAAAAAAACCCTTCGCGCAGGCCCCCTCCGGGCCCCCTCCAGACTAATTGTCCAGCTCCGCCAATGCGACCCATCCGAATATCTCCAGGATTAGCCGATGGGTCGACCAACCTTTGGTGGAGTTATTCCACTTCACCATTGATACGGTCTTGCGAATACCTCTTCTGTCTTACTGTTCGATGCACACTGGGCCGTCACACCTAAGTATGGATAGAGCAACGCTGACCAGAAGCATTCGTTTGCTCACTTGTACCGCTATGCGACGTCATATGGGATACTGCCGATATAGCCATGGCGACTTTCTTGCAGACGTGGCTGATATAGCCAGCTTATAGTCAAACGTAACCCCCATGTACCTCAGGGACCTACATAACCCCTAAGTACCTCAGGGACCACTTTGAGATGATGTTGCAATTACCTGCACTAATTGTCGCCATTTGATCCTATTTCCTGTTATTGACCACAGTAATCTCCGTTTTGTGATACGCTAACTTCAGTTTCCTGGAACGCATCCATTCCTCGCCAATGTCGATGGAGTGTGTAGCCGTTAACTCCACATCTTCCATGGATTTTCTATAGACCTCGTCCGTGAAACCGACAACCTTTACCCCGTTAAGGAACATCAGTCTCAACACTTCGTCATACATCGTGTTCCAGAGCCAAGATTGAACCTTGTTTAACTCCTGCCGTGACTTGAAAACGTCCTTGACTCGCCATAGTATTGTATTCTAGTACTCGATTCTGGAAGTAATTTCCCAGAATCCCGCAGATGTTGAAGCGAGTCGGCGATAGCCTTCTAATGAAGGCTATTGGATGCATTTCTCACGTCCAAGGTGACTATTGCACAGCATTGAACTCCCCGCCTCTTATGGTGACAGACACGATGGCATCCAACACTGACTTCCCTTTACGGAAGCCAAACTGATTCTTGGACAGGCCGTCCATAACCCCCATGTACTTTTCCAACCTTTAAAGGATTAACCTTTTCAGCATCTTACCCGTCGTATCCATCAAGCATATTGGTTGGTATGCCGATGGATCACCCGGTGGCTTCCCTGACTTCGGCAGCAATGCTAGAGACTGGCGTTTCCAGGCGTCTGGGAAGACGCCCTCGTCCAGGCATCTCTGCATTACCACCCTCAAAAAATTCCGGGAGCCAACGAAATATTGATGACCAGTTCAACCGCTTTGTTCAGGTTCAGGTACAGGCGCTTTGTTCACCGTTAACGATTTTACTATCACAATGAGTTAATCATTCGTAACCGTCGCCTCGTCCCCTTCTTCCGCTGTGCCTTTGTCATTGTAAACGTGAGTGCGGATATTCGGCATTGCCTTCCACCCCCATCTCAGCGTAGTGGTCTAGGATACTGAAACGCTGGTCATGGGATCCGGTGATTGCTCGGTTGGAGCTGCCGCACCTTTTGTTTTGGCCATTACCACCCGATAGACCTCACCCCATGAATTCGCATTGGCTTCTGGACAAAGGCACTTGAAGCTGGCTCGTCTTTTGGCCTTTATTTGCTTCTTTAGCACGGTCTTGGCGGCAGCTAGCGCTACTTAACGATCAGTTCTTTCGGAGTCCAACCGCGCTCTCTGCATCCGCCTCATAGCGTGGAGGCAAATTCTACAGAGGTTGGCGACCGTCTCTGTCCACCAATACACCGGCGCGCCGCGGCGTCCTCTTATATCTAGGTTTGGAATTTCTAGGTATGGTTGCATCGCACACTTATGTAGAGTTTCGAGTTGCCACACGGGTCCTCGGTTGAGCTCAAGTTTCGCTCCCGCTGAAATGCCTCTTTAAATACTTCTCCATCGAAGTATGAATTCTTCCATCTGCGGGCAAATGTAGTGGGTGCTCTTCTCTCTGCGATACAATAGCGAACCACCAAATGGTCGCTATGAGTGTAGCCATCCTCCACCCTCCAGTTGTTCGACAGCCCAAGGCTGCAGAACGTAACGTCAATGATCAACTCCGATCTGATTCTATGATAGGTACTTTTGGCATCTCCGGTGGGCAGGTCTACGTTACAGGTCTACGTTGATTCTGCAAGAGCCTCAAGCAGGATCTGGACCCTTTGGTTGGTAAGGCGACTACCCCACTCCTGCGCCAGGCGTTGAAGTCGCCCGCTCTTACCAAAAAGTTTCGGCCAGTTAGCTCTGTTATCATCCGATTAATTATTTGTGGAAATTGGTGACTCGACCATCTTGGCGGCACATAACAGCTGCAGAAGAACACTTCATTAACATTTATAATCACGAAGTTCACGTTTGAGGTAGGCACAACCTGCTGATGCAATAACTGGAACTGCCTGACATAGCAGTTGCTGAGTTTCAGGTTCAGGTTTCAGGAGTGGTTCTGGCTTTGTTGGGTTGCACTGTGGTTAACTTGGCACTTAGGGTCTCCCGTGACGTGCTTGTCGTCTGGTTTCCCAGAGCACGTCATGCATTTGGGGAGCTGCTTGCAGCTCCGAGCCTTGTGGACTTTCCCTCCGCACCTTCGGTATAGATCGCTCCTGTCAGGGCTATGTCCGCTCTCGAGCCACTTAAAACATGCCTTTGGCGGTCGGTGTGAACTCAGTAGGCAAACGGACCACTCCACCTTGAGTTTTGCCACCTTGAGGGCCGAGTCCACGGTGGCTGCTGAAAGCCGTATCGTGACCACTTGGGTCCCAAGTGGACCCTTTCACAGCCGTATGTCTGTTGTGGATACCTTGATCCCACACTGGACTTTGATGGTCGTGGAGATTCCGCTAGGGCTGGCTAGAGCACGCACCTCTACACCCTCTCCCAAAGTTTGTTCGGCTAGCTTTTTGTAGGCTGGGCCCTTCAGCTTCGTATCCTTTTCATGCTCTAGGATCAATTCACCGGTGCGCGTATGGTGGATACTTCGCACATGGGCGTCCAGATCCACGAGCTTAGCGTCGCCGTGCATCGTTTTTACGACGTTGAAATACTTAGACTCACCGCCATTCCGCTTCCGTACCAGACTTAGATTCACTTTTTCTTTTGTAGATTTATTTCCCTTTTTTCGGACCTTGGTCCAGGAATTTTCTCTACCTCTTGAAGGGTCATCGCTCGTACAGCAGTTCTTCAGGGGTTCAGCAGTTCTCCTCCGCACTCCGTTTGTTGCTGGGGCCAGCCCTGACACTTGGGCCACCTTCGGCGCCTGATCCTTCCTGTACCGACGAAGTAGGCCTAGCATTTTTTGCACCGGGACTACTCTAGTGCCCCGTAGGACGTGAGGTTGGACCCTCAGATCCGACATCACATTTGCGTAGGTCTTTGAGCCCGTGGAGCTGCCTAACACTAGCCGTTTCTTGAAGGCACCGAGTACAACTTCCCTGGGTGACGGACGTGTCCGTCTGCGTGTTTGCAGGCGACCGCTCCGGCCTACTAACTGTACCATTTCCCTGGCAGTTTGGTTGGCTAGAAACTTGGCTTCCAACTCGTCCTCTCGCGACGTGTCGCGCTTCAATGAACCTACGAAGCTTCAACAAGTGTTTGCTGATATTGTTACGGGTAGACGGTAAATTGATTATAGCATTCAGCTGCTCAAATATTTCGATCACTTTTGGAAGCGTGTCTCGCTTTCTCTGCATAGCTCGGATGAGCCCAAGCCCACTCATAGCGCAGCCATCGCGCTTCCGTACGTCTCGGATGCGCTGCCAGATCCCGCCTTTCTGCTTGGTGGCGATCTGGCTAGACCTCTTCTGGTGGACGGGTTCACCTCTTGCTGTTTCATTTCATTTGGAGCCTGCGGCTTCATTCTTTTGGATCCCCCTTCAACCGCTATCCAAACTCACAGAGAGTAGTCGCCAGAGTGATCTCATGGCTATCTATGCAAGCAGGGAGGCCATGCGAGGATTGAAGCGAGCCTTCGTGGGACATCGTGTTCAGAGCCGGACCAGCACACATCAGGTATGGGCATCCGAGCCTACTCCCGCACGGTTGACGCAGCCGGTCGGTGAAGAGTGGAACGTACGTTAAGGCCTAACAGGATTTAACGGACGGAGACAACCTATGCCGTGGGAACCTCGTCATTTCTAGTAAGTATCACCCGACAGAACTCAGGGAGAAGACAGAGGTGCTAGCGTGTTCTTCGTAATTGGGGTCTTACTGACATCAACCCCAATGCACCTTGTGGCGCCGCCTCCTAGTTCGTTTAGCCATTAAGAGGGGAGCTACATCACCTCAAGGCGACCTACATTACTTCAAAGTAATTGTTTCTTAATAAGTTTTAAGTGTGTTATATTATATTCCAGATGAAAGAATTTTCAAAAAAGTGTGATTCAAATGAAAACGCCTTCAAAAATATAACCATTTTGACTGGAAATTCAGTAGTAATTTATGAATAATTTTTCAATGTATTTGTGTTAGTTTTTGAGCAAATTATTTTCAAAAATGCCATGCTTTTAGTCGTTGTTGACTATCTTACCACGCGTTTCCATTATTCAAAATAACATGACAACCATGCGTCCCTATCAATTTGAAGTGATTTTTATCAGTTCATTTAGCATTTTGAGATGGCTCATTATCGGTAGAAAGAACAATTATTTCTTACAGTTAAATTTTCTCTCTCATCGTCTGGATTCGTAATTGCTGAAGAGTTTTCGTCAAAATATCTGCTAACATCATCTAAGTTGCGCAATATCGCAAAATGCTTGATTGCGCTCATATGTAAGCACTAGGCTTGAAATATCTTCTTCAAAATCTTTTAACAACTTCCATATCCAGCTTAGTTCCTGGCACTCCTCCGTCAATATCACGAACTCTGCGTCAGTACATGACAACGAGACGCAGCATTGAAATCTAATCAAACCTCGTTCTACTATGGATCCAGAATTTTCGATCACGATGACTAGCCCAGTCAGCATCCTCAAACATTTCAAGTCCGGTTGACGTCTTTCCTAGATGCAATCTATGCTGACTAATGCTATAGAGATACCGCAACACCCTTTTTGCTTCTTGCCAGTCATGTTGTGTAGGACAAGATGATTTCTGTGCCAGGATGGAAACACTTGGTGACACATCTAGATCAGAGTTCACTGTTACCTCTGGTATACCTCCACTCAGACTAAAGAATTAGTTGTTGTTTGGTAATTTAAACTCGTCCTCCTCATTTTGCTGTAGGTATGCAGGATCTAACGGGATCTTCGAAGGCTTTTGTAGTTCATCTGTTCAACTAGCTGTCGGATGTACTGATTTTGACACAACGTGTAACATCCTGACTCCTTTCCGATTTCAATTCCAAAAAATTGCTTGATGTCTCCAAGATTCGAAATAGTGAATTTTTTCTGGAGTACTTCGAGTATCCGATTGAATTCATCGTCAGTCTGCATGGCAATGATAACGTCGCCTACATTGATTAGTATATAGCTGACTATTCCAATTTTCTTCTTAATGTACCAACGCGGATCAGCCTTGGATGGCGTGAACTAAAGGGTGTTTCGATCAAAATATGGTCGACTTAAACTTGACATATTTCCTTTCATCGTGCATTAAAAAATGTTGCACACCCCTTATTTTGAAGATGTGTGCGTGTAGCATCATGCCTTTATTTTGATGTTGAGATTAGCCCTTCAGTTATCAAAATGTCGTCGAAGGAAGAGAAGCAACGCATCAAAATTTTTCACGTGCATGGCGAATACTCTCACGCTACGTTGTCACGCCATTAGCTGTGGCTAAATAAATTGTTAGAAATGTATTAAAGTGTTCGGTGAACGTTTGTCGATAGCAATCAAAGCTGGATCGGGAGGCCGGAGAAAGCCAGAAGCCACAGCAATGACAAAAAGAGTTGCCCGCTGTTTCGAGTGGAACCCCAACCTCTCCGTCCAAGATGTCACAAAGAAGCTGAGAGTAGCGCTTGCAACCGTGGATAAAGCTAAAATACGAGCTAGACTGTCGACTTTCAAGACTTCAAATCGCGACGATAAACAAAACACGTCGGCCAAAGCATGAAAGTTGTACAGGACGATGAAACTTACGACAAGACAGACTTTAAACCGCTTCCTGGACAGGAATTCTATACGGAAACCGGACGGGGGAAAGTGGCAGATATTTTCAAGCACATAACACTGTTAAAGTTCACGAAAAAATATCTGGTGTGGCCGGCCATCTGTACCTATGGCTTATAGAGCAGCGTTTACATTGCGACCGGAACCGTCAACCAGGAAATTTATCAGAGCGAGTGACCACCAAAAAGGGTACTGCCGTTTCTGGAGCGACACAATTGTGCTGATTTATTTCGGCCGGATTTGGCATCTTGCCCCTATGGATAAAACGCCCTGAAGTGGTATGCTGCCAACAACGTTCAAGTGGTGCCCTAGGACAAGAGCCCTCCCAACACGCCAGAGCTCCGTCCAATCGAACAATATTGGGCCTTCGTCAAGCGGAACCTTAAGAAGACTCAAGAAACTGATGTGAGCGAGAAACAGTTCAAGGCAAACTGGAGTTCTAGGGCGAATAAGTGGACAAGGAGACTGTACAAAATCATATGGCAGGTGTTAAACGAAAGACCCGACAATTCTTTTTCGGTTAAAAGGAAGCTTAGCTGAATATTTCTCCTGTATTCTGTATTAACTGAACTTGTAAAAGCAAAAGCATTTGACTTATGAATAAAAACATTGATCGACTCACACACATCACTGTTTGACCAAATTTTGATCGGAACACCCTTTACTCTAACATGAGTATTAAATTGTCACAATTAGACCTGTGCGCCGCCGCGCCACGCCGCTGCCGACGACGATTTTATAGCGCCGCCGCCGCCACTATTTTCGACCGGCGCGCTGCAGCATTTTTTTGCCTGCGCCGCCGGGCAATTTCTGTCGCAATATTTCACCCTTTCGTCCCTTTCATCCCTTTAGTTAAGTTCATTAGCGCTTCAGAAATCTGCTTTTATTACTGATGACAAATTTTAACATCTCGATGAGATGTACCATCCAGAGGGTGTGCGTGTGAAACACTGATCAGCTTTGTCGTTGCGTTCTAGAAACTTCAGTGTACATTTTCGTGTTTCGACTTTTGGCAATTTCGCGAGTGAGTTTGAATTTTAAAATAATGAAATGTCCGCCTTAAATGTGTAGAAAATTTCCATCGCAAGTGTACATATTGATACCCGAAAAATGGTAATCGAACCAGCGATGTGTGGAAAAAATTGGTGGACTAAAACACGTCAAAAATGGTTTTTCACACCATCTGCTTCCTGACAAAGTGTTTGCAAAACAAATAGAACAAATGTATGTCTAATGAGCATGAGCATGATTGACCGCCCACGGATACAATTCCGTTATTGCCAGATCAGTTGTATTTGCACAAAGAACCAACAGACGATGTTTGGGACTAACATACGTCTTCAATGTGTAAAAACTGGTGACCCATTATAAAGCAATACCGGCATCGGCCGTGCCCGAATGCTGGTCAAGTAGGGAATGGGAAGGAACATGTTGACATGATACTCGCTATTTAGGAAGCCGAGAAATCCTCTGCACTTCCACGAGAAATCACTGGGATGTTGGATAGTTGGGGAAAGTTTAGCAGCAGGATTCGTTTTGGTTAACGATACGCTGAAAATATGCAGCACTTTCCGCCAAAAGCAATGGGCCGCTCCATTGTTACTGAAAAGAGACAAGCTTAAGGAAAAACAAAACAAAACAAAATAGACAAAATAAAATAAAATAAACAGGATATTAGATATTGTCTTCAAAACATGGTAGAAATAAATTATTTGTTGCTTTGCAAACCAGCTCTCCTCGATATCCTCGTCCACTCGTCGGCACTCGTCCACATCAACCCGGCCGTCGCCGACGTGTCGGAAACGTTCCGGTGAAAACATGATTTCTGTGTCTAATACACTCTTCTTGAACTGATTAATTTACAAACTAATCCTGAACACCGAATCAAAATTCACTTTTTCACGGATGTGGTATTTTTCTCTAAGATCTAGTTCTAGATACTGGCACTTGGTTGCAGGAAACAGAATTATCTTCCTCCACAATACCCGCGAACGACGACACTTTGGACCTGAGCTCGCTTGAGGAAGAATCACCAACACACAACAGCGCAATTGTATGCAGTTTTTTTTTATGAATCGCGAGCACGGCGCGATCCCGCAACACGCAACACTCTTCTAACTTCAGTTCCGGAACCAATTGCACACGCACACTAGTAATCGTGACAACGTGACGCGCGTCGAGCTGCTACTGCCGCCGACGTCGTGCTACATAATACCGTTGTGTTGTTGTTGCCGCTCATGCGATGCAAACTACTGCCTACACACACACAACCACGTACCTCTCTATCTTTACGTTTTGATGAATCGCGGTTGGAAAAAAAAAAACAAAAATCCAATCCACCAAACTCACACCAACACCACTGCGTTTCTCCCAAAAAGTGCAAACGCAAGCGACAGACAGAGCGAGAGCGCTATCAGCTCAGCGCAAGAGGGAGAGGTTGAGCGAAAAAAAATTCAGCAAGAAAACTTCTCTTCACTGCCAATGGAGGCTGAAAGCCAAGCAAAAAACAATTTTTCACCACTTTTCCAAGCTTTTTAGCGACGGAAAATATCACTTCCACGACGTACACGGTTTCTGCTAGCCTGGAGAACACTTTTCAGGCACTTTCGAGTGCGATTTCAACCGCACAGTACGGACTTTTTCGCGAGCACAAGGTCGATGTGTTTCCTCCTTGTAAGGTTTTGCACTTCAACAAATGTATGTCTAATGGAGGCAAAACAAAAACTCAAAACAATGACATGACAATGACTTTAAATGTCAATTTCTCCTGAGTCTTGAATCACTCTGGTGAAATAAAAGCAGTATCTGGTAGGAGAATGTTTGTGCTACCATATGGAGTTGCTGGATATAGTAGGATTCATGTGGATCGTGAGCGATCAACGTTTTAAGTCATTGTTTACAAATGGCTTTAAGGCCCTAATCATGAATTACTTGAGAATACCCCCTTGGGAACCTTGTCCAAACATTTTGTTCTGATGTAATTTCAAAGGGCTGAGATTGACGGAACTTCGACACGGATCAAAATCAAAAATCCAGCCACATTTAAAATGCACTGGGATTCAAATCCAGCGAAAACATATTCCGAGGTATGAGGCTACCAATAGTTAAGAAATAAACTTAACATTGTAGTGAATACTGGCGAATAAAACACAACTATCTGTCTATGCTTAGGTAATATATTAAATATGGTTAGGCTAAGGTAACCTTGAAACTTTCATATTTTCTTCAGAATTAACGAATCGGTAAATATGTTTAATGTTATTTCATAATTTTGTCAAGAATAAAAGAAAACGTTATGTGCCATTCAGACTACGAGCTATATCACATGATATAGAGTAGCTTCATATCAATCTTCGCACATCTACTTTTCACTGGAAATAATGCATCTGACGGCTCATATCAAGATTCGTTATGTCAAGTGATATAGCACGTAGTCTGAACGCTCGTACTCTAAAACAAATAGAGTTTATTTCCACAACATGATAGCATTTTGTTAGGCGTGAGAAAGTTAAAAAAATATCTTTAACGATCAGTGTAAATTAACAGTAATTTGACATACCAGATTTTTGCATTGAATAGTCAAGACTGTGTAAAGAAGAGGTGTTTATTAAATGTATTATATCGACAAAGATTCTTCATAAGGGCCTAACTGACAAACGTAAACAATGACTTCTTCCGTAAAATTCTCATTGCACAAAGGCTACCCATGTAAGCATTGACTATGAACATGACAAATCTCGAATCTAATAACTTGGCTAACCACTGATGTAACCGGTAAATCAATGCATAGTGGACTCTGTTTTGTACGTGATTGAAGTAATATTGTGAAATTATTATTAGTTCGGTATGATTCACTGCTCTGAATTCTTTAATATTTGATTTATCTTTGAATCTTTAAGCTCCTGAATATATTTTTATAGAAATTTGAATATATTTTTATTGTTAATTTATTGAGGTTTTAAAACTTTCAGTTTCTAAATTTTTTAAATCTTAATTTTTTTTGAATATTTTTTTTTTTTTATTCAGATTTTAAGAAAGGGGAAATGCCGGCTTTGGCGGGTTTTCTTCTATTATTGTCCGGTTTTTTTTTTTTAAATTTGGTCAGACAATTCAGAGAATGTAAATAGAAGAATGGTGTGGCCGAATTTCAAATTCTCAGATTTTTTAGATATTTAGATATATAGATTTTTAGATTTTTGGATTTCAAGATTTTCTGATTTTAAGGTTTTTAAATATTTAGCTCTTTAATTTTTGAGATATTTACAACTTTAGATTTTACGATATTTAGATTTTAAGATTTTTAGATTACTAGTAGATTTTTAGATATTTAAAGTTTTAAATTTTTGGATTCCTAGATATTTAGCTTTTTGATTTTAAGATTTCTAGTAGATTTTTTGGTATTTAGATTCTAAGATTTTTAAATATTTAATTTTTGCACATTTTTAGATTTTTAGAGTTTTAGATTTTTAGATTTTTAGATATTTAGATATTTAGATTTTTAGAGCTTTAGATTTTTAGATTTGTAGAATTTAGATATTAAAAACTAAACTCTTAGCTTCAGGACAAAGAATCCTTACTGAACCCTTACCCAACGTCATGCCGGCCAGTTGAGCGCAAGGCTGTCCCACTTAGGACCGGTGCATAAACCACGTAGACTCATTTTTGACAATCTCAGACCCCCCTCCCCTCACGTAGACTTTTCTCCATACATTTTTTTGAATTTTTGTATGGAGCGTAGACGTTAGTCAAACCACCCAACCCTCCTCCCCCAGAAAAGCTACATATCAATATGAAGAAAAAATAAAGACAGGCAAATTTTACCGATAGGCCGAACTTTAAATCCATAGACCCACATTAGAAGACTTGCCCATATTTGCATAATAATGTAAAATTTCTTCTTTTTGGTAATTACTCATATTTACGCTTCTAAATTTATACTATTTACGCTTCTGAAACTGGTTAAGTTTATTAATAAAGACATAAGCCGAATTCCCCGTCGACTTGTGATGTACAAATTATATAATGTTAAGTCTCATATATTTGTACACACACTGTTCCACGTCAAATCATCGACTTGAGTCATGTAACACTATGGATATCTGAGTTTTCTATCAAAATATAAGACTTGGACTGATCCAGTCTTAACATTGTACGTCAAAGTCAAACAGTTGAAAGGAATAAGCATGAGGAAATGCTGAGGGAATAATTTATGCCGCGCCCATCCACGCCGCCGCCGCCGCCAAGAACGACCACGGCGTGGTGCCGGCTGCGCCACCGCCGCCGTGTAAAAATAACATATACGCCGCCGCCGACTCAAAATAGATCGGCGCACAGGTCTAGTCACAATAGCATCTTTTTGAAAGACATCAGGTTGTTTCACATTTTTGTAAAAGTGGATTTCAGATTTCACATTTTCGAAACCACCAAATAATACCCAATGTACTTTTCTACACTGAAAGTTAATTTAAGTTTATATTACAAAATCGAAAGTAATACTCACTAATCCATTCGTTGTCACAGAAAGAACATTCGTACATTGTACGGGAACAATGCAAAGAGCTACGAATATTTTGTCACAAATTAAAAAGAAACGTCTCTCTGGTGGTTGCATGAAGGACTGACAGATCTACTTTATCGACTCAAAATGTAATTGACAAAAAAAGCGCAAGCACGTGGAATTTTCCAGCGTTTTTTTTATTGTTTCTGACATAGGGTTCGAACCTGAATATTTGGAAAGTGCCGATTCTAAATCCGTGGTTGATCTCAACGTCAACGATACAGTCATGTCTTGTACAGAACCCATCCGACTTTTTGTTTATTCTCCAGCTAATCAAAATCCACCAAAAATCCTGGATCGCACTTAAGTAAGAGAAAATCTCCAAAGTTTCACCCCAATCGCAGGCCGTTCGCCTGCACAAAACTGAAATGAATCAATTTCCAGCCAATAAAACTTTTATTGATTGCACCGGCCGGTCGTTTCTTGGCCCCTGGAATCGCACTTGTTTTCTCGCTTGGCACAACTATCCCTTGGGGACAGTGGCTCGTTCAACTAGAATAATACCCCCGCACCACCGCTGGCTCTGCGAAAGTGGAGCTGCAAAAACAAACCCCGAAGGCAGTCGCAGTTCGGTAGTTAAAGATAAGACGCCAAAAAGGACGACGAGAGGGATCGAAAAACATTTATGAGAGATTGCACACACGATTTCCGGTGCTCGGAATTGATTGTCCAGAAGCAGTAGCTCTACGTGGGGCAGACATGTTTATCGCTGTGGCCCTCCCCCTGAAGTCCGAAAGTCACATAATTCAACCGGTTTTTACGAGAGAAATCGATTCTCTCAGTTTGGAGTTGTTTTAAGAGGGTTTTCTTCTGCTTACGTTGTCGCCTTTTGCAAGGAACATCGTAAGCATTAATTAATTTCAAACAAATCAACGATCCACATGATTGGTTTTGTTAGGTTATGTTCGGTTGTTTTACATCCGAGAAGATTTGCTGATACAACCCACTTGGTAAACTAGTAGGGTGTTGTTGGTCCTATGCAAACATTTGCTTCTTGAAAGTGTTGTTAGCTCGGGATTAACCAAATGAGGCCACTTTACATTCTAAGATAAGCAACGGAGCTTTCAAGAGAACGAGTTATTTCCGTTTATTCTCACCGGAGGCAACCGCACCAGTTCACAGATTTCCGTAGAAATGGACTATCACATTACTTCGCCAACCGCAAGCGAACCATTAGATAAATTGCGATCATTTTTCCACCCACTCCCACACCGACCCAAATGTGGCATTCCATTATTTCTATAAATGTCAGAAATTCAATCTCTCCGAAGGCATCCGCCCCAGACGCAATGTGATCCATCAATACACTGACGATAATTTCTTGATTGATTTATTCCCCAGGAAACAATACTGTCGCAGCAGGCTCTGGTTTTCCCCCCGTTCTCCAAGAAGGGAACCTCAAGTCATTGTTTTTATTATTATCACTGAGCAGCAGGCTGGAGGGGAAGCCACTCGACACTGATTCAATTAGTCTGCCCTAACCTCCACAGTCGGGAAATCTCCGGGACGTTAAAAGGTATCCAATGTCGGAAAAGAGCTCCGGGGAGGGCAACCCCCGAAACAAACAACGGAGAGATGAATCATTGCCGCCGGTCGCCGTCGTCGGCCGTCATCGTGATGAAACGGTTCATTGGGTTTTCCCGAGTCGGAAAGGGGTGGGGGGGGGGGGGGGGCGAAGAGTGACGACTGAGTCAACTTCTGGGTAATGATGACTGTCATAAATTAGGATCTTCCATGGTTAGTCGGTCCCTTAAGATATGGTTAATGTTTTGACGGTTTCCAAGCGATTGGAAGAACTCTGTGGTGGCGGATATCCGCGGGAAGGTTCTATTTTTTAAAAGGGGTGCGATAAATTTGAGGGACGGATTAGATTTTGGCAAGGTTCCTGGTGCTGCTGGCGGAAATCGATTGAATTTAATAGCCTGTCTTTTCCGAATTATCTGGATAGTTTCTTTCACTCTCTGGTGTAGACTTCATGTGTTCTAAAAATGGAAGGGCAACTTCACCGATGGTCTACTTTCGGTGTAAACCTATACCATAAGGGCATCTTCAGCGGTGGTCTATTTTTAGAACAACTTAATACTTGATTTGCATCACCGAAATTTGAATAGAACTAACTAAAATAAACTAACTTTGTGTTCCCACACCGTGTTGTATTTCTTGTGGTTTAACCCGCCAACACCTGTCATCCTGTGAATCGTTCAACATCAGAGATCAGAAGTTGTTTTTCAGAGACCGCAAATTTTTCTCAAACATTTAGTCATTGATTGGTTTGACCAAATTATTTTTAATGCCAGTAGTGCGTCGTTAGCTCTAATACTTGTTCTTTCGTTTGGCTGAAGGTGAGTGTGATTTCGTTAAAACGATATTAGATAATGCTGATTTGTTGTTTGGCAGCTGATAAACAAGAATCGAAACGGAAAGGGTCACGTCCTGGACGACGCATCAACACCGACCGTGATTTCCGTTCCGGTCATCAGAAGCTGTTCCAGAACTACTTTAGCGACACACAAACCTACAATGAGACAACGCTTTCTGCGTTTTTGCATGCCAAGGGAAGTGTCCTGGACATTATGCGACAACTAGAGTCAACTAAAGGCTTCTCCAAAATTTATCTGTATGAGCTATTTGCAAGTGCTTATCATGGCCAATCTATCAATAAACCGATTGTTTACTGAATTCTATTCGGAATCTTGGAACCTCCACATTTCGATCTAGCCAACGTTTTCGGAAAATGCAGTGGCTGTAAAAAACTGAGACAAGCATTCGGTAAAGGGCGATACGGTCAAAATTTGGTCAATATCAACTTGACGTATTTCTTTCAATTTTGCATTTAAAAAACCTGAACACCCCTCATTTTGAAGGTGTGTGTGTGTGTGTAGAATGTTGCTCCTATTTTGATTTTGGAATTCACTCTTCAGTTGTCAAAATGCCGTCCAAGCAAGAAGAGCAGCGTATCAAAATTTTGCTCGCGCATCGCGAAAATCCGAGCTACTCGCACGCAAAGTTGGCAAAATCGCTAAAAGTTGCCAAATCAACCGTTACAAATGTAATTAAAGTGTTTGGGGAACGTTTGTCGACAGCCAGGAAGTCTGGATCGGGGGAAATCGAAAACCGGAAGCCGCTGAGACGACAAAGAGAGTTGCCGGTAGTTTCAAGCGAAACCTTAACCTATCTCTCCGAGATGCCTCAAATAAGCTGGGTGTATCGTCTACAACCGTGCATCGAGCCAAAAAACGAGCCGGACTATCGACTTACAAGAAGGTAGTGACTCCAATTCGCGATGATAAACAAAATACGACGGCCAAAGCGCGATCCCGGAGGCTGTACACGACGATGCTGACGAAGTTTGACTGCGTGGTAATGGACGACGAAACCTACGTCAAAGCCGACTACAAGCAGCTTCCGGGACAGGAGTTTTATACGGCAAAAGGAAGGGGAAAGGTAGCAGATATTTTCAAGCACACGAAACTGTCAAAGTTCGCAAAGAAATATCTGGTTTGGCAAGCCATCTGTACCTGTGGCTTAAAAAGCAGCATTTTCATAGCTTCCGGGACTGTCAACCAAGAAATTTACGTGAAAGAGTGTTTGAATAAACGTCTGCTGCCTTTCCTGAAGAAACACGGTTGTTCCGTACTGTTTTGGCCGGATTTGCCATCTTGCCATTACGGTAAAAAGGCCATGGAGTGGTACGCCACCAACAACGTGCAGGTGGTTCCCAAGGACAAGAACCCTCTCAACACGCCAGAGCTCCGCCCAATTGAGAAATACTGGGCTATTGTCAAGCGGAACCTAAAGAAGACCAAAAAACTGCTAAGGACGAGCAGCAGTTCAAGGCAAACTGGCTTTCTGCGGCGAAGAAGGTGGACAAGGTGGCTGTACAAAATCTGATGGCAGGGGTCAAGCGTAAGGCCTGGCAATTCGAATTTGGAAAAGCGGAAGCCTAACTGAATATTTTTCCTGAATTTTATACTAATTGAACTTGAAAAAGAAATTTAATTTGATTTTTTAAATAAACGATTTCACCGATTTACACGCGTTTTCCCTTGACCAAATTTTGACCGTATCACCCTTGATATAGGAATGCAACGAAAAAGCAATTCACTAGCACCGGGAGCAACATAAGGTAATTATCATCATCCTAGGCGAGCACTAACTTTTTACCAACTTTCTGTGCGCCGCCAGAATCACACGCAGCAAACACGCCCCAAGTAGCATTTTGTATGAATTAGACTTCAAGAATGCTATAAAACCATGATAAAACCAGCGATGTTCCATGGGCGGCTACTTTCTGTCTGTCTGAACCTATAGACTCGGAGACTACTGAACCGATCGGTGTGAAAATGTGTATGCAGGGGTTTTTGGGGCCGGAGAAGGTTCTTATGATGGTAAGAGACCCCTCCCATCTATGTAAAGAGGGGCTCGCATACTAAACACAAGTTCCTGCATAACTCGAGAACCATTCAAGCAAATGAAACCAAATTTGGCATGTTGGGTTTTCTGGAAGCAAAAAATGTTTCTATTGTGGTTTGAGACCCCTCCCATCTTTAGAAAGTTAGGCTCTCATACAAATGGAAATGAAATTTGTGCAAAACTCGAGAACTAATCTGATCAAGAAATGTTTCTATGGTGGTTTGAGAGCACTCTGCCCTCTGAAATAGATGAGGGGAGGGGGGCTCCCATACAAATGAAACACAAATTTCTGCATAACTCGAGACCTAATCAAGTAAAAGGAACCAAATTGTGCATGTAGAGGTTTTTGAAGGCAAAAAATGTTTCTGTGGTGGTTTGAGACCCCTCCCCTTCTAGAAGGGGAAGCTCTCATTCAAAAGGAACAGAAGTTTCTGCTTAACTCAAAAGCTAATCAAGCAAAAGAAATCAAATTTTGCGTGTTGGTTTTCTGGAGGCAAAAAATGTTTCTATGGTGGTTTGAGACCCCTCTCATCTTTTAAAAGGGGGCTCTCATACAAATGAAACTGAAATTTGTGCATAATTCGAGAACGAATCAAGTAAATGGAACCAAATTTTGCAGGTAGAGGTTTTTGAAGGCAATAAATGTTTCTATGGTGGTTTGAAACAGCTCCGCCTTCTGAAAGGGGGGGGCTTCTATCTCTAAATACGTTGCACAGTGGGCAAAAATGGATCCAAAATCCCATTAATTTAGACGGCGCAGGGTAGGAGTTCTGAAAAATAGCTTATCTTATGGGAAAAAATGCGGGAAATCCAATGGTGTTGGTTTCATTTAGGGTTGACCACAGTAAGTGTGCCATTTTGCCCATTTCTCCAATGACAATCTTTAAAACCGCATTGATATGCCAGTTTTTCCCAAACATGAGGGGAATTCGGGTAAAATGGACCATTTTCTGAGGTCAGTCGTAAATAAAACCATCACCATTAAATTTTCCGGAAATTTTTACGTAAGAACAGTGTAAGTGAGAGCAATATTACTAGCGCCGATCTTCAAAACAGCATGATTTAAATGAAATTATTGAATTATGAGGGAAAATCGGGTAAAATGGACAATTTACTGTGGTCAACCCTAAACGAAACCATCACCATTCGATTTTGCAGACATTTTTACGTAAGAACAGTGCAAGTGAGAGCAATTTTACTGGCGCCAATCTTCCGAACCACATGGTATATGAGTTTATGCAAGTGTGAGGGAAAATCGGGTAAAATGGCATACGATCAAAGTAAAAAAAATTCCCTATAGTTCTTCAGCTTGTTTTTCAAATTTGGGTTCAATATAGTAGCACCAGGTGTAGTTTTTGGGTAATAATTCTAGTTTGCATCCAAAATGAGGGGAGAAATGGGCAAAATGGGACACTTACTGTGGTCAACCCTAAATGAAACCAACACCATTGGATTTCCCGCATTTTTTCCCATAAGATAAGCTATTTTTCAGGACTCCTACCCTGCGCCGTCTAAATTAATGGGATTTTGGATTATTGCCCACTGTGCGTTGTCTTATCTGTAGGGGGCTCCTACAATTGACGAGATTCAGCTGATACGGTAACCATATTTCATCGACGAATGCTTTCAACGGGACTGATTCGATTGACTTCAACGAAAATTTCTAATCTCACTTCAGGACCTTTTGATTCGTACAAACCAAATTCCTCATACAAACGAAGCCCAAATGCATAGCTTAAGAACTAATCAAGCAAATTTGGGAGATTTGGGGGGCATGAAATTTTTCTACAGTGGTTTGAGACCCCTCCTCGCTCTTGTAAAGGGGGTATCTCCAACAAATGAATCACTAATTTAAACCAAACATTAGAATTATTCCTACGGCTATGAAAATTTGAATGCACAAGATTTTGGGCCGAAACGGTTCTTATGATGGTTCGAGACTCCTTCCCTGTCTAAAAAGGGGAGGGAGGGCTCCAATACAAATCTAAATCCAACACAAATTTCTGCATAATTCGAGAACTAATCATGCAAATGTAACCAAATTTGAGACCCCTTCCCTCATCTCTCATAAAATTGAAATCAATATTTCAACCAAACATGAGAATTATACAAGCAATTAAAACACAATAAGCAGCATGTTCTGAAAGCAGTTTGAACACTTTCTTAGTCAAGAAAAAAGGATGCTTGAGCTACTCTCAGGGCTACATTATGCACAAAAAGTTAATCTAAAGCAATGCAAGACAAAATTACGTTCAAATTCATACAATACAGCGTAGTTTGAAGATTAATGTTTTGCCTATGCAATGCTTCAACACAAAAAGAAAAACTATGGTTGAAACTAACGATCCGAAGGTTGAATTAAATACCCACACCTATGTTTTATTTTGCAGAATTTACACACATTAGCAATCATTGAAAATGAAACCATAAAAGCACCAGTTCTATTATATTTCCATCATTTAGATGCAAGCGTAGCAAGACTCGCACCGGGTTCAGCAAGTGCTTAGTAGAATTTTCAAATGTTTCGAATTGCTGCAAGGATAGATCAAAACATATACCAGATTCAAAATGATGCAAAATAAAGCAAAATTTACAATTTATGGTCTAAAAAATAAATCCAATCCACGATTTAGATCGCCGTTGAAGATGCCCTAATAGATCATTGCACGGAATGTGTTAACTACACTTTTTTGACAGTTTAGGGAGCTTGTTTACAAAGTGTTAGGATTCGCACCGCTCGAACGAATGTCTTTGTCTTTATCCAGATTCTGAACGATTCAGGCATTGATGTTAAAATAAGCACTGGGGTCTGTTTTTCGGCAATTAAACTTCAATCGTATTAATTTTAAAGCGCACAATCTCAAACCCATCTAACAGGAAATATTACAGGTCCACGTAAACAAGCTCTTCTAACTGTCAAAACTGCATTGATGCAATGATCTACAGAACTATAGACACTGTACCTGTGTGCTTGTGCAAGCCAACCTTATGCAGTCAAACGAACTATCAAAGAGTGCAGCCAAATTTGTCTATGACAGAGTGAGAGAGATAGAGCTCAAGCATTTTTGTTCATGCATTGACCATATTGAATAGACTATTCAACAATATATCAAACCATACCAGGTAATTTAAGGTAGCCATCTTGAAAAATGGTATGATGAAGCAAATTTAAAATTTTGCTCACTTAAGGCTGCACGCTTCTCTGTATGGAAGGAAAAAACTCATGTAAAAGGATAGGGCAAGATATGCAACAGAAATGTCCTCTAAAACACTGGAGTCTCTCTTATTGATAAGTTCATATATTTTATTTTTTTTTTTCACTTTTTTCTGTTCAATCTAACACCAATTAGCTGGCAATGGTAATATTGAGGAAATCCGCTTGCAACAGTTTTTGAAATGACCATTGAAAGCAACTTTAATCCCGGAATTAAAATCGAATTTTTTTAATATATTTATAATCAGATAGATCTCACCACAGGCAGCAGGGACTGCGAAGACGTCCCCATGGGCCCAATGAGCCCCCACCCCTCTCTGTCGGTTCACCATTTGGCTTGACGGGCCCTGGATCCAGTTTGCGGTTTTGGACAGCTCAAAAGGAGTTTGTCTAGGATGTGGCGAGGATTCAATGAAGGCCCTGTTAAATTCCAACTAAAAAAAAACACAAGTCCGCAAGCACATATTCGCACTAGTGACCTCTACCGCTTTAAAAGTTATCTAGCCCTACACCTGAACCTCAAGCTGGCGCATTAGGATCGATGCCAGTGAGATCCTGACCCATGTACGTTCCAAAACCGCCACCTTAGTCCGTGGATGTAGGCTCAGTTGACTCAGTCCTGGCTTGCACTGGTCTGGCTCTGAACTCGGTACTCCATAAGGTCAACCTAGCATGGCGTCACTGCACAGTGGCCCAGAATGCGAATTTAGCTGGAAAGATACATTTTCAGCCTAAGTTTGAAGTTTTGCAGCAAAATTGTCTTCCACAAAGTCGTTTCTAATAACAAGGCGCTTCTTTTGGTGTGAATGAAAACTAGGGTTGTCCTTATTTTCAGGGAATTCGAAAATCTAGCTTTTTTATTTGCAGAAATAAAGGCTAACATTGTTCAACAGTTTCAAGCAACGTTGATTGTATATTTTTTCTGTAGCTTTTGATATGACCGAATAAGAGCATTTTTTCCTACGTAGCTTAGGGTGTCCCTATAAAAATCAGTTATTTTGCTGAAACTTTTTTATTTCAAATTTTTCAGCACAGTTGTCTTCCCAGTGATTCTATAACAATAAAAGTTACACTTTTTGTTTGCTGAAATTGTCTCTATCGTTTGTCGAACAAAAGTTATTATGGTTTTTGTGAACAAAATAGGCTTTTTTCAAGTGTTCGTTTTTCTAGTTGGGGCAAATAAAAAAAAGTATTTCGCAACAGAATTAAAAGGATTTTTATTATTTTACTAGCTGACCCGGCAGACGTTGTCCTGCTTACAATTAAACTACTTATTGGAAAATTGGAGAAGTTATTAGTTCGAATCGCAAGCTTATGGATGTTAGATGGCATTCGATCTAGAGTAGTCTTGAACATTTGAATTAATCCATTTGGCTCACGAAGCATCGCTTGCAATTGTTGTACAATGTCCCGCTACATGGTGAAATAATGTTGCTGAGTGAATCTGCCTTGGAATAAAGCTTTAGAAATTTATGGTCTGCGTCCATCAATTCCTAGGGAAATTCTACATAAGAATTGGCCTATTTTGACTACCGCAGACCACTCTTATCACAGATTATTCAGCATTATTCAAAAATACTGGGAATTTGGGCAAAATAACCCCAATATCTCCGTTTCTTTACTCGTGCAGTGGCTACAACTACCTCCATACAATTTCTAGGGAAATTCTACATAGGAATAGGCCTATTTTGACTACCACAAACCCCTCCGACCATAGATTAATGAACAATATTTGAAAACATGGAGGAAGTGGGGTAAATTCAGCAATATCTCCGTTACCCGACCGGTGCGGTGGCTGCAATTACCTTCATTAGATTTCTAGGGGAATTTTACAAAAGAATAGGCCTATTTTGACTACCGCAGACCCCTCCAAGCATAGAATACTGGGCATTATTCCAAAATACGGGGAAATTTTTTCAAGAGGAATTTACCAAAGTCTCAACACAATTTTCTTCGGAATGGGACTGCTTATAAGTTTAAGAAAGAATTTCTTAAATATGTCAGGAAAGAGCTTCTCTGAAGTGCAGGAGGAGACTTCCCAAAAGTTTAGTTGGAACTACCCAGAAGTGCTGAAGAGCTTCTCTGAAGTTCAGAATCGATTATTTAAGAATTTCTGAATGAGGCTCTCTCGAAGATCAGGAATCCCCGGAGGTAAATATTTCTGAGAAAAACATGAAGATACTGCTCAGCATTAAAGGAGGTGCTTCGTAAAAGTTCAAGTAAGAATTTCTCAGAAATGTTCAAGAACCAACTTCCCTGATGTTTAGGAGACAACTTCCCTGAAGTTAAGGACTTCTCAGAAGTTCAGGAAGAAACTCCCAACAATTTTGAGAAGATTTTGTTAGCAATTCTTTGGAGAAGTTTTGGAGAAATTTTCGTCACAGTTCAGGATGGGCTTTATCATAAGTTAAGAAAGTAATTAAGTTCAGGAAAAAACTTACCAAATTTCGAGTACTATTCCAAACAGACGTATGTAATTAAGTAAACAAAGAGCGGAAAGAATAACATAACGTGGGGTGCTAAGAATTTTGAGAAATTTACGTTTGAATCTTACTTCAGCTCTCTGTTTATAAAATCAGATACGTCTGTTTGAAAAAGTACTTGAGAGATGTTTATGGGAGGGGTTGTTACAGTGAATCTCCAAAAAAAAATCAGGAGTGACTGTCCAGAAGCTCATAAGGAAACTTGCCCTAAGTTAAGGAAGAAACTTTCCAGTATTTTAGCAAAGACCTTTGCGGAAGATCAGGAGAGAGTTTCCCTGAAATTCAATAGATAATCACTGATGAACTGAAGAAACAGTCTGCACAAAAATCAAATCAAAGAGTTATGATATTCATTGTTCTTGATACCATATTAAAACAAAATGAACACCATTTCCAAATCGTTCGCTTCGTACTAGCTAGGACACAAATTCATGAGGTAATTACAATTCATTAGTTGCCATCTCACCTTATTTGAACGATTTGATCAGTAGGAAAACTTCCCTGAAACTTAGCAGATAACGAAATTTCAAGAAGGTTATAAATATATCAAAGAAGTTTTTGAACATTCTTCCAAAATTCGAAGAATTCTCCAAAAATTAAAAAAAAAACCTCGATTCTTGAAAATTTACCACTGAAGATACGAGAAGCTAGGAAACAGTTTGAATGATTTACCAGAACCTTTGAATGTTAAATGTTTAAAGAAATATTGCTGTCAATAACTTCAGCAAAGTCATGCATAAATTAGTTGATGATAACAAGAGGGGTGATCCGAGAGCCGAAGTGACGTTTGTCACTTGGTGTAATGAGAAAACTCACCTGCGGTGACGTAACTCTCCGTTTGAAATACCCTGAAGAGTCACGTCCGCAAATGATCGACACTTGTTCGCAATAATTAATAATTTCCTCGAAAAAAAACTTCAAATCGTCACTGTGAAACAGGTTGTGAGGTTTTCTGAACAACAAAAACATTAGTGTAATACACTCCTGCTTCACTTTACTCAATTTTTGAGTACAATCGTATGCTATCTCATTTTCTCTCACGGAAATGCTTCTCAATTTTCGTAAAAAGTGGATCTACTCAAAAATTTAGTTGATCTACTTTTTAACGAAAACTGAGTAACATTTCCGTGAGAGAAAAAGAGATAGCAAACACTTGTACTCAAAAATTGAGTAAAGTGAAGCGGAAGTGTACACAAAGCTTCTACATACCTATTCTTTGACTGTCAAAATGTGAGTGATGAACAGGGATCCCAGATTTTTTTTTTGTCAAATGTCTGTGATAATAATTTGAAATGTCTGGGAATGTCTATAAAAACCAGTAATTTTTTTTTTAGAAAATTTGACTTCTTTCAACGAAAAGACGGCAGTCACTCGACATCTGAGGAGTTCTTTCCGGAAATTCGGGGAAGGTTTTTTCTGAACTCATGCTATCCAAACTTCTGATAGGTCCCATCCTAAACTGTGAGGAAAATTTTATTTAAAATTTGGGAAAGCCGTCTCAAAAATTTCTAGAGAAATTCCCTTAAATTTGTTCTTGAAGTTTCTTCCTGGACTTCTGAGAAGTCCTCTTCTGAACTTTTGGGAAGTTTTCTCCAGAACTTTGGGGAAGTTTGTTCCGGAAATATTGGGAAATTCATGCTCATATTAGAAGGAATTGCCCCCAATGCTCCTGGAAAGTTTCATTCTGTTCTCTCTAAAGAATTTTGAGAAATCCATACTCTGAAATTTTGAAATGATCTCCTCTGAGCTTTGGAAAAGCCGCCTACCACATCTGGGAAGTTCCAACTAACTTCCAACCAACTAACAGGAGTAGTTGTTAGGAGGAAAAAGGAGTAGTCTGGTAGGTTGTTTCCCGAACTTTAGAGAAGTTCTCTCCTCAACTTCTATGACGCATCGTCATAGGTGTTTTTTTCCTGATATTTTGATAAATTATAGGTAGCGCTCTTCCTGGTTACTTCCCGTCTGAAATTTGAAGAAGTTTTTTTCTGATCTTCTGGGAAGTTCAATCTTGAATTTCAGGAAAGAACTCCAAAACTTCTGAAAAGTTCCAAACTTCAAAGAAGTACTCTTTCCTACACTTCTTCCTGAAGGTCTGATAAGTCCTTTCCTGATTCTTGGGGAAGTTCTGTCCTGAAATTCAGGTAAGTATGATCTTGAACTTTGGTAATGTTCGGTCCTGAATTTTTGAAGGTTCTTCATGTTTGAACTGCTTGCACCCAATACTTATGAGAAGTTTCGTGACCATCCTGACCTGACCATCGGAGAAGTTTTTTTCGAGGAAGTCTCTTCCTAAACTTCTAGAAATTATCTTCTCGAAGTTCTGGGAAGTCTGTTCAATGCTTTCCAGAGTGTGCCCTAAATTCTGGGTCTTTTCTTTCTATACTTCTGGGAATCTATGACTAATTCAGGGGTATATTTCTAAATTCTTAGTGCAAATGTACTGAAATGATGCATTTAGTAGTACTTTGGAAAAAAAACTGAGTTTTAATACTCTTTTCAATAGCTTATAACGTCTACTGTTCTTCTGTCCCCGAGTGGCAACCTACTTGGCTTTAGAACAAAAGTTAGGATCACAGAAGTAATAGTATTCAAACGAGAAAATAAATTTACTTTTTGTTATTACAGCCCAAAGCGTATTGGTGGTCCAAATAACTCGAGCTGCTAGTCAATAGCCTACCACGTTTGCTAAGCATTAGTTTGCTGAAATTGAATATGAGTAGTTGAAATTGAGCGTAGCGCATGTGTGAAAGGCGGCATCCGATCAAGCAGACAAGGGGGGTATGGTGGAATGGAACCCGTTACGACTACAAACTAACAATCTCCAATATACTTTTAACAATGGGTCAGATGGTACAAGGCTGATAAAATTGAACACGCGTTTGATTGAACACTACCATAAGAAGGGACTCCATGTTACCCTCGGAAAGGGCCTATACGATACTTATACCCAGGCCCAATGTGTCTCCCTTCAAACATGGTACCTACGATATTTTAAAATATTTCAACAAAGATTCTTACGGTATCTACTATATTGTTCAGATCCTCGTACGTTCTATATCCGAACTTCAGAGAATACCTTTATATGTAGAGACTGTCCTCGATGAAATTTGGACACACGCAATTGTTCGTAACTTTTTAGCGTGTGGGTAAAAATTATTGAAATTTCAACTGAATGTATTTGTGTTGTGTATTGTGTGTATTGTGTTGTGTCAATTGTGTAATAAGTTTCGTGAAAATCGGTCGAGTGATTTCAGTGATGGCTTCGAATGAAGAATGCGCCAACAAATTTTGGGCACTCACTTCAAAAACCCAAACGCTTCTCATCGATGGATCGGAAAACAGCTTGGAACCGTATCTCATGTGATCAAAACGTTCAAGGACCGTAAGACAACCAAGCAGAAAAATGGTAGTGGCAAAAAACGTGGCACATCAAATCCGGAGAAGACCAGGATAGTATTGAACCAATTTAAGCGTTATCCCAACATTTCGATCAGGGATGTTGTGAAAAAGGCGAAAGTTTCAGTTTGTTTTGTGTAGAAAACAATGTTCTGGATTATGTATACATGGTCCAGAAGGCACCGAACCGGAGCGATAAACAGAACTCGGTGGCGATAAACAGGGAGTGGCTCACAAAACCGTTCTGCATTGTGATGGACGATAAGACCTACAGTTAAGCCGACACCAAACAAATGCCAGGACAGGAACACTACGTCACCACCTCTAAGTTGGCCGTTCCGGAGAGTGTACGGAAGAAGAAACTGTCGAAAATCGCCAAAAAAATCCTTGTCTGGCAAGCGATCTGCGGATGTGGCAAAATGAGTCAGCCCTTCATCATCTCTGGGACCGTCAACGGACAAATCTACAAGGACGAATGCCTCCAAAAACGACTTCTGCCCTTCTTGAGATCTCACGATGGCCCGACACTGTTTTGGCCGGATTTGGCATCTTGCCACTATGCCCGGCCCGTCTTAGACTGGTACAAAGATAATAATGTTAATAATAGTTTTTGTACCAAAAGACGTCAACCCTCCAAACACTCCGGAACTTCGCCCAATTGAAAAATTTTGGGCAATCATGAAGGCAAAGCTCGTTAAAACTTCAAAACTGATAGAAAATGAACTTGAACTAAAGAAAGTGTGGTTAAAAGTAAGTAAGCAAGTCGGTCCTATCATTACCCAAAATTTGATGAAAGGGGTCAAGGCAAAGGTGCGGGCATTTGGGTTGTGAGAAGAGGTTCAACAAACCAATGATGTCAAAACTTAACCATTTAGTAGTACTTTATTTCCAGAAAGTTTGAAAAGAATCGGGCTCAGGGAAAATTTTTGGTGACCTATTTTGTGTATTCAAATTTCGTCGAATACAGTCTTTAATATAAAAAATAATTCAAATGTCTGTAAAAGTCTGCAATATAAATAAAATGTCTTCTAAATGTCTGCATCGGTAAAAAAAAGTCGGCAACAAAAATGAAAAGTCTGCAAATTTATAGACATGTCTGACATGTCCCTGGTGATGAATGATGAAACTCCTGAACATCAAGGTGAATTTAATATCTCAGGTGGTCTGAATACTGTATATGAGAATTTCAGCCATGTTTAAACGCATACTTTTACGATCTATATCAAGTAAAATACTGGTCTGGCATACTGGAGCTGTCTCCTTTACACCTATGCAACAGTGCCTGTGATGTTAAACTCGCAGTTCCATTTTGAGCCAAACGAACAAAGTAGATGATTAGTTTCACACTGCCAGGCCTGTGTTCTATGCCATGGGATATGAAGCGTCAGGCTGCAAGGTTTGTTTACCAATATTTCGGGGGGGAAAGTGCACGCGCTAATGTATGTACACAAAACGTATAGCCTTTAGTTAGTTAAAATGTGTCTTTATTTGTCGTTTTTTAATGTTTACATTTAGTTTTTACAGATTAATTGTTTAGCCAGAGGGGCTCTTCATCTTTGTTCTTTGTTTTAATTGATTTGTAGTGTGCTTTGTTAATTTAATATTCTAATTTACATTTCATCCGTTTCGGGGATTGGTTGGTTTGAATTATAAAATTTGATAACCTACCTAACTACAATTACTACAATTTGAAAAACCTAGGAAAGGGGTACCAGGTCCCGAATGACTTAGTGGTCTGATAGATGGCAACGTGTCCTGTACCTATTGATAGTCTCACTAAAACGATCTTCGAGTGTTTTAATCTCGGCCAGACGGTGAATCTCAGTGTTTCTCGTCCGCGGAGGAGTGTTCAGGATTATCCTGAGAAACTTGTTTTGAACCCTGTTCTGTTTGATAGGTAGCTTTTTACCATCTTCACCAGAAAAACTGGAAGATTGAACCGATGCAGCTTGTACACCAGGCCATCATGCCAGACGTTGTCAAACGCCTTTTCCACGTCAAGAAGGGCCATGGCAGATGTTTTCGAAACAGACTTGTTCGATTCAGTGGATGTACCGTTGATCGACCGCGTCGAAAACCAAACTGTATATTAAGCAGGATGTTGAGTTCGTCGGTAGATACAGGGAGCCGACGGTAAATTGCTTTCTCGAAAAGTTTTGATACTCCCGAGTGAAGGCTGATGGGTCGATAGCTCTTGGAACATGAAGGATCTTTCCCAGGTTTCCGGATGGGTATGACTTTAGCTGACTTCCAGCACGAGGGGAAGTAGCTAAGTCTAAGGCATTGATTAAAAATTAATGCTAGATGTTCATAGAATTGGGAACTCAAGTGCTTAAGTTCCAAATTCAAAATTTTGTCGAAACCTGGGGCCTTCATGTTCTTCGATGTTTTGATATAGGTAGACAGTTCGTCAGCTGTGATTTTTAGTTCCTCCGAAAAATCATTGGGATAAAGATGGATGTTATTCGCATGCTCGTTAACGGCAGCTTCGTGAGGACTGACGATGTTTTGTCCAAGATTGTGTGAGCTGACAAAATATCGACATCTCAGCAGCCTTCTCAGCGGGAGTAATCAAACGATCCTTAGAGTCATTGTTGTCTAGTGGGATCAACGGTGGAATGGGCCTAGGCTTGGTTTTTAAATTTTTTGTTAATTTCCAGAACGGCTTAGCACAATCTGGGAGGGCGCGGATTTTGTTGGCAAAATTATTGTTTCTGAGATCCACCATTCTAGCCTTAATTATTTTATTCAGTCGATTGCACTCTGATTTTAAGGCAGACAGACCAGTACGTTGATACTGTCTGCGAGTGGCGTTCCGAAGCCGGATCAAGTTTTTAGTGAGACTATCAATAGGTAAAGAGTTGCTCACCTGTGTTACTCCCGGGCCTGGGAGATCGCCTGCTCGATCGACTGCAGTTGCCGATCGATGTCGTCGGTTGATTCGGGGCGTCTATCGTAATCGACCGTGTTGTCGACCTGATGACGGAATTGGACCCAGTTGGCGCGATGGTAGTTTCGCCTGGTTACCGAATGTCGGTTGACGCAGGACCCAACTTCAGCCACCACCGGATAGTGGTCTGAGCTGAGCTCCTGGTGTGCGATCGGCTGACCGATGTTGTTCCCCATGTTGGTGAGGAAGATGTCTATCGTAGCATGGACCCCGGATCTGCTCAACCGGGTGGGAGTATCCGGGCCCAGGATGGTGTAGTAGCCCTCTTCCAGGTCGTCGTGTAGGATGGAGCCGTTCTTGTTCCGACGTGCGTTTCCCCAGGTTTCATGTTTTGCGTTCAGGTCACCGGCGATAATAAACTGCCCATGCCTCCGAGTGAGCATGATGATGTCGTTTCGCAAGATCTTATCTGTCCCGTTTTTTGTGCTTGCTTGTTTGGGACAATAGGCCGCGATGATGGTGATAGGGCCGACGGTGGACTCGACCTTGACTCCGATGGCTTCGACGAATTGGAGCTGCAGACTCGGAAGCATCTGGCAGTTGATGTTGGTACGCAGGGCGATGGCGACACCCCCTCCGGCGGAGCTGGTTCGATCAAGTCTGATCAGACGGAAATCTGGGAGGAACACGTTGATCTCAGGCTTGAGGTGCGTTTCAGTGATGATTGCGACGTCAATTGCTCGTTCATTGAGGAAATTTACGAACTCGATGTTCTTGCTCTTCAGCGAGCAAGCGTTCCAATTTGCGATATTAACGATTTCACGGTCCATTGAGGAACGCAATCATCGCCTGAATTTGTTCTCCACGTGTTCTGCAGGATCGCTTGATGATGATGGCCTGGGTCAGGATTGCAACGACTTCCTCCGTTGATAGCATCGAATCATCGATCGCGCCAGCTGTTGCACCAGAGTACGACGGTCCTGGAAGATCACTTTGGGATGGTTGGGTTGCAGCAGCTGCGAACCGATGTTGAACCGATGGCCAACTGGGAACCGGACGGTTTGGTGGCACTTGTCGTGTTGGGAGAGCGGGAAAGTTCTCGGTCGTGAGGGCCGGAGGTGGACCAGATCGTCGTCGATGGCCGGGTTGGTTGTTGGCTGACGATTTTTTCCGAATTGCGATGAGTTCTGCCCACTTCGGGCATTCCTTGCTTGTCACTTTGTGCGCCGCACCGCAGTTGGCACACACTGGCTCGGCATCCTCCATCCGGTCACAAGCATCGGCTTCGTGGTGTTTGCCGCAATCGACGCAGCGCTTCGCCATGTGGCTATTTTTGGTGCCATGCCCGAACATCAGGCAGTTCTGGCACTGAGTTACGTCGCGGTGAATAGGTTGGTACCGGTCCCACTTCAAGACGATGTGGAACAATGCTCTGACGTTCTGAAGGTCCTTCATGCTTCAAGATTTCCTTGACAGCGTTGTAGTGAGATAGCGCCGAAACCATCAGCTTATAGCCCTGTGAGCAGAGCTGGATTGTACATCGTAGGCCCTTATTGATGTAATAATACACCCTGTCGAGCAAGCCTTCCGGGAATCCCTTCACGAACAGCGGTGGCATTTTCTCCTTCTTTTCTATTGTCGGTGTATCACCGCTCTCCAGAACGGCGTACCGATTGTTCGCGAGTAGCTTTTTCGATGACAGCACATCATCGGGTGAATTTAATCGGGAACGTTTCCCAGACGAACTTGTGCCGACGTCAACATGCGGCGGCTTCCCCATACTGGGGTCGGACTGTGTATCACACAACGCGAGAGGGAGCAGTACACCACGCACCAAACGAAAGAGCCAACGAAATAAACCGAAAAAAAAACTTTTCAGAGCGCGAGCGAAAAACACGACCGAACGTGTCGCTTGTTCAAACTGTAATGAAACGTTTAGCCCAAACCGTATACATTAATATATAACTTTTCACTCCTAGGCAAAATTGCAATCAACAACTGTCGTTATGTGCGTAATACACTATAGAACGTTCCTTACTCTTTCGCTCCACTGCTAAATTTCATTTGATACCCCGCCACTCCAATCGCCTTCCCAACCAACTGAAGCAAACAGGCCACCTGAGATATTAAATTCACCTTGCCGAACATGATGAAATATTTCATTGTCATTTAGAATAATTTCAACACTACAGTTAACAGTCGATTTCGGTTGCCGACTCGATCAGATTCAGTCGGTTTCTGTAATGCCCAATTTTGCTCGACAAGATAGTGACAAGTGACGAATTGAGCTGTTCGACTCGACTTCTATAATTTAACTCCTATGTTTAATAGCTACTCATATGATGTCTTTTCTTTTTTTCAATTTCAGAAAGTGTAACTAAAATTTTAATGCGATTCAACGGCTGTACGAATCTTCTAACATTTCAATTCCACAAATCCATATGGCCACGTTCCGCCAAAACCTTTTACAACGTGTTACTCTCCCATTTAAAAGCATCTCCACGAGTTAATTAAATTGAGCTCCTCGTCCTTCACCAGAACAGCAACTCAAAAAAAAAACCTACCATCATCCTACGTGGCTGTAGCTCACTCCTCGCCAACCGAATGCTGAGGTTAGAAGCAGGAAACATTTCAACTATGCTGGCAGGAACGTGAGACTTTTGCACAACACTCACAAAACCCTGGCCGTGGCGAAAAAATATTCCACACAGGTAGGACTCGACCAGACGAAAATTCCATACCATGTGGCGGCCCCCAAAGAGAGAAAGGTGCTGACAAAAATAATGAGAAAACTTTTGTCTTTGCCCAAGTGGTGTGTCGACGGGGTCGAGGGGGGGGGGGGGGGGGTAGGAGACATCCCCAACCCCTAAACTTCAAAAAGAGTTGATTTTCTCACACCTATGAGGGAACATACATGGGGAATTATTGTATGCCAGTGGGAAAGAACAAGTTTTTCACCTTTCCGACAACGGCGATGACGACGGCGAGGACGATGAAGAAGGACGAGACCAGTTCTTATTAGCTGCGGAAAGAAGCCACTTTCTTTCGCTTTTGGTGCGGTTGGTGGCAAACAACATCAACTCCCGCCCGGTTCTGGAAGCTTAACTTTTGAGCTACTTTTTCTGACAGTTATTTATACACTTGGTGATAGTTTTTTTTTTGCTCTGTTCTTGAGAAGCAACTTACCGTTTGGTTGGTGATTTTCTAGGATACGGAGACAGAGCATGTGAGATGGGCAAAAGTACCCTTATTTGTTGAGATTTTGATCACGTTTTGCTGGTAAGTAGCACGCCAAATGGATCGTTCAACAGTTTCCTTTCGTTTTCGTTATTGACGTTTGGGACGAAATTGTTCGAATGAGCGACAGTGACCATAAACAACGTTGATGGGTTTGGAGGAATTTTAGACTACTAGTACTGCACGAGTTTTGAAAAACCGTCGAATTCGTTTTGAAGGTGTATTGAATAGTGGTTTTTGAAAGCGAATCGTACTGCAATTTACTCACAGGTCAGACCAAGGCCTACTTGTTCTCTGCTGTATACAGAACTCGTCTCCAATTCACACAATCCATGGGTGCCCTTTTTTTTTTTTTAACGATAATTTGATGTAAAAGCACGAACTGTTCGTGTATGAAACCAAATATATAAGAAAATGATATAAAATAATGCAAAAAAGTATATCCACCATAATCCTGAAAATCATTCAATATTTCGTGTGATCTCCCTTGGCTTCAAGGGCAGCTTGACATCGTCGTGGCATTGACTGGACAAGCTTAGCAGTCGTTTCTGGTGCGATTTTGTCCCATTCAGTAACAACAACTTGTCGTAATTGCTGAATGCTTGATGGTTTGTGTTCCTGAACCTTATTTTTTAAAATAGACCAGAGATGTTCTATTAGATTAAGGTCAGGAGACTGTGCTGGCCACTCCAAAACATTGATTTTCTTTTCCTTAAACCATTGGGATACCAGCTTCGATGTGTGCTTTGGATCCCCATCTTGCTGGAACGTGTATCTCCGGCCCAGCTTCAGTGTTTGTGCACTTGCTGAAAGTTTTCGTTTCAGTATGTCCAGATAAACCTCTTTTATCATTATTCCGTCAATGAATTCGAGTTTTCTAACGCCAGACGAAGCCATCGAGCCCCAAACCATGACTCTACCTGCACAGAAAATGATGAAAGCTAGTTAAGTTAGTTGAAAATTAATGATGTTGCAATAACTCACCTCCACCATGTTTGACTGTAGGCTTTAAACACTGGGTTTTCAGACTTTCACCGGTTCTGCGTCATTTTCGTGTGATACCATCAGACCCAAATAGCATTATTTTAGTCTCGTCTGACCAAATGACCTTTCTCCAATCATCGACTGTCCATGTAATATGATCTCGAGCCCACTTCAATCGTTTTTTAATGTTTTTCGCTGACAACCATGGTTTCTTAATTGCCACTCTACCCTTCAGACCTTGTAGATGCAATCGATTTCGGATTGTTTGAGGTGTCACATGGATAGAAAATACACTCTCAACTTGCTCTGCAATTTTTGGAGCTGACAAACGTCGATCTTGTTCCGCCTTTCTGACGATAGCCCTGTCAATCCGGGAACTTGTCTTCGCCGGTCGCTCTGATTGCTTTTCTGGTGTGAAAGAACCACTCCTTTTGTACTTCTGAACAATTTTGGCAACCGTATCTTTACGTATCTGAACGATATTAGCAATTTGACGGTAGCTTTTACCGCACTTGTGATGCTCTATGATAAGTTTTCGGATACTCAGCGAAATTAGTGCGAATTTAGGCATTTCGAAACACGAGAACTCAAATTTGAATCACGAAAGTTTCTACACAACGAAAGGATAACTGTATGCAATGTTTACATTCGAAAAAGTGACAGGAACCACTCAATACACGGCAAAATTGTACTAAGCATGTTTGGGTTGATAAACTTTTTTTGCATGTTTTACTTCCCTTTTCTGTTGATCTTGGCATAGATTTTCAAGAGCAAGATTTATTCAAGTATATTTATTGGTATAACAATAGGTACTATATAATGGACCAAACGCATAACAATACTCATTTTATCAACTAATATTTTAATCGATAACAGGAAAATTGTAAATTTGAAGCAGGGGTGGATATACTTATTTTACATACTGTACGTGCACGGAAGCTCTACACGCAGATGTTGACTAAACCACATTGCCTCGTTAAGAATGATGAAACGTATGTGAAAGCAGACTTCTGGCGGCTTCCGGGGCTCCAGATTTTCATTGCTCATCATTAATTCGATGTGCCTGAGAAGATGTCAAAGTCAAAAAAAAATGATTTGGCAAGCAATTTGCTCATGTGGAAAGTGGAGGACCACATTCGTGACAACTGGAACGGTCAATGGGCAGGTTTACCTAAAGGAATGCCTCCAAAAGCAATGGTCCAACGATTTTCTGGCCGGATTTAGCTTCATGCCATTACTCGAAAGAGGTTTTGGAGTGGTGCAAGGCTCAGGAGGCCAATTTAGTGCCGAAGCATCTCAACCCCTTGAACGCACCGGAACTGCGGCCAATTGAAAAGTACTGGGCCATCATGAAGCAGGCACTTCGGAAGTATCCAAAGAAAGTGAAATCGGAGGAAGATATGAAGAAAAAATGAATTGCCAGACAAAAAAAAAGTTGGTGCAAATGTTGTACAGGACCTTATGAGTAGTGTAAAGAAGAAGGTTCGTGCATTTGGATATGGAATTGAAATTAAATAAAACAAACATGAGAAAATATTCAAAACGTGTTTTAATTTACTCCCTGAAAGTTTGAAGATGATTGGTTGAACGGGCGAATTTTGCCGAATATTTGTGTGTGTCGCAATTTGATTCCGAACACCCTTTAGTAAGGGCATTTGGTAACTGCATAGATTGAAGCAAGCTGTACAAAAGGTGTGGCAGACCACAAGGCAAGACACTATGGCTAGCCACACAAATGTTTGATCTGCTACTGGAGATCGACCAACAAACTTATTACGGGAAGCCCAAAATGCCCGGCCATTAAGAAGTTATCGACTTGGAAATTGCAGTGAAGGCAATAAAGTTAAACCTCAATGCAATGTGATGCAGCTCCACGACAGCAGTTTCTGAGTCGACAACGGATGTCGACATCATCGCGGACCTATAACTCATCCCAGCCGGAAACAGCACGCCTGCCGGAAACAGCATGGACGAAGAATCCAGGCAATTGTGTCTACCTTAAATTGAGAGCCAAAGCCAAATGGTTTCAAAGAAACTGTAGTGTTCTTCTGCAGCTGTTATGCACCACTTCGATGGTTCACCGCGTATCTGTGAAGCAGACAGGCCTTTGGTCGATGGATGTACCGGGAAACTTCAACGCCTGACCAATAACCAAAGAGGGCAGATTCTGCCGGTGGCGCTGGCCATACTCAACGTAGATCTGGCTAATGTCGATAGTAAAAGGATCTACGACAATCTATACTCATTGCCACGATCAGGTGGGGCGCTGTATCGAGTACAACACGTTGGAGAGTAGCCACTCCATTCGCCCGCAGCTGGAAGACATCATACTTTGATATCGAAGTACTCGTGAAGGCGTTTGGACGAGAATACGAAATGGACGGGATGTGCTTCACCCTAGTTCTTGTTACAATACTTGCGCGTGTGTGTGATGCCACATGCCCAGGAAGAACCAACCTAGTAATGAACGGCCACCGGTGTACAGGTGAACCGAGGCGTTTGGCAAACGTGGTTGAACTTGGCAGCAAAAACTGCGCAAAAGATGGAAATCAAAACTAGTAAGCGTGCCTGATTCGAGAGTTTGTGCCAAAAGGCCAAAACCAATCCAGGGAGCGATTAAGTGTAGTGACTGCCAAGACCAAGGGTGAGATGGCAACCACCGAACAATCACCAGCGATGCTGAACAAAATTATTGAGGGCCTCTTATCGTGGCATGATCCAAGGTCCTGAACGCCAGTCGCAGAGTTGTTCCACGCCTAAAATGCCGCGAAGGTCATGAACGAGGAACTAATTGTGATTGCAAAATCCTCAAAGGTGAATAACGCACCGTGACCAGAGGAAACTCCGAACGAAGCGGCCGACACCTGCGCCACAATAGTTATTTCGACAAAAAGCTCGGCTTAGGGCTGCTTGTCACCAACCTGACAATCTAACAAACTAAGTCACTGCACACCCCTGCGTCTTGCGCCGCACAGTGGGAAAAAAAAAAAAGTGGGACATGGGTATTTGCGGCGAAACTATTAGGTGTGGCCCATTGATGTCTTCTTCAATGTTTCTACATTTTTGTGTTAACAAAAATGGTGTATACCACCTAGATACAAAAATCAACTTTTTATTTTCTGGTTCAAATCGATAACCATGTATTGAAACATTGTAGATTAGGTCATTTTATGAAAGTTTGTAGAAGACATAAACTTTCTATCTCTTAACTGGACGAAGTTGTAGGGTGAAAAAGGAATCAAAAATGTAATACCCCCTTAAAACTCGTTTTTTATCACAACTTTTTTATTTGAATTTTCCTATTTTTTAAATGTTCTACAATGTGTAAGATACTTCAAAAATACATTTTTTTGTACAAGACAACTTATCATTATCTCTTCATTTCAAGGATATACGTCGGTTTTAATGATTTTTTTTAGCTATCTTCGAGGATGCGTAGATTACAGGTTAGCAGATATTAGCAGCTAAACATAACGTTAGTTTATTCAACAACTGATACCCTTTAAAATGATGTACAAATTATAAGGGGGCCCAGCATCATTACATGCGATGTAATACTTTTGCAATACATGTAAATAAAAACCGTGCAAAACTCGTAGCATTGATGAACATTGAAATATACGTCTCTTTTCATTGGTTCATAAAATGCAAAAAGAATAAATCCCAGTGAAGTCATTATCCAATGCATCATGCTATGAAATTACACAATCGTGTAATTATTAACCTTCTATCATCGAAATGCGTACTACTGTACTGCTTTTCTTGCTAAGCTGTCATTCGCCATCTGTAAACAGAGGACAGAAGACAAAATTCATTTGTAACTGCGGATTCTTAACGCTCAAATCTGGTGTTTACTCTTGATAACGTGGTTGAAGAAAATTCCAGTAATAACAGCTATAGATACACACTTAGAAATTATGAATTTTTCACGAGACGTAATTTGTGTTTGTAAAAAGTCTGAAAGAAAGAAACTGACACATACGCAATTCGACGAAAGATGTGTTTGATTGAATTCATTTTCTCAAATCTTCTCTGCTAAAAATAACGCTTGCATGTGTCGGTCTCAGGGGACAGGAACTTACATGACTTTTGGAAGTGTGTATATCGTTTCATGTGAAGCTGGTTTAGAGGTCATCTAGGAATTGATTCTGCTCTTACCCGCGAGAAACTGGCAATTATCTGGAATTCCCAGGGGGTAAGTCACTCGGCCACCTTGTGTTACCATCCTAAAAAAACACAATCCGCAGCACTTCAAACTCACTCGCCACCACATGAAAGATAAATTGCACCCATAGACTTCTCTGCCGCCGTTAGTATTAGTAAGCAGTTTCACTAATACAATCGTTTTGCTATGTTTGATAAAATCAATACGTTCCTAATATTGCATTCGATTTGTCTTCTTCAATATTGAACAAGTATTTTGATGGACCGCAGGCCTTTGAAAGCGTTTGAAGGGATGAATTATAATGATATTAAACTTGACGTTTTTATTCATCGCGATTCCACCCCTCACTTTATGTGGAAAATTTGGATTGGAAGGGTCATAATAAGCAAATAAGTTCTCTCTCATCTTTCGCATTTTTTGTCCAACGTGAAAAAAATAAATTTAGATGTAAAAATCAACGATGCAGTCATCTGAAGCAGTTCATGTAAAAATCAATTGCGCAGTTATTACAAGATGCAATTTCCAAGTTGTGTAAATTTTAAACCTCATGCGACTTTCAGGTCATTTGCATGCTCTTATTAACTGCATGAAAATATATTGAAAATTACAAACTAATTTTAACTGTGCAGTTTGAATCGAAAAAAACGAGGCAGCTGACAAATAATTGCACTCACTCGAGAAGTTAAGTGAATGACAAGAACCCTTCAAAGGTGCGGAAATACTCATAAAAGGTAAACTCTTATTGGCTTGCCTACACAGAATAAAATACCGAATTTGAACAAGCGCGTAAAATTGCCCCTCGTTTAATTCCAAGCTAAAAGTGGAGTAAACAACGAAATTGTTTGCAATCTTTCATGCAACGTGCTAGATTCAGACGTTATCTATTCTCACACACTTTTTCCTCGCATTGGTGTCGTGCAACTACTCAACATGCTTCACGTAGGTTTTTTTTGTTTATTTATTTTCCTTCGGCCTATTTCCTTACATAGTGACAATCACCGACGCCAGGGAGACGACTTCACCACCTGGACCCTACATAATGACTCATGACTATGAGCCGGGACCAACGGCTTTACTTCCCTTCCGAAGGAAGACGTGACCAGATTTTTTCGCCTCAGAAAAATCACTGACGTCGACTGGGATTGAACCCAGACCCACTGGCGTCCCAGTAGCAGTCACGCTTACCGCTACACCACCGACACCGACGAAACTTCACGTATGTGTTGGTGTAGTCTTGCACTTTGTTTATACTAACGCTTTAAGGTTATGTCCGATTGTTTTCATTCGGTGATTATCTTTTACCAGCGATGATGAAGTTTCGTGCTGTTGTGATAAACAAGTTTTGGTCAGAGAACTGATTAGACGAAAATCACGGCGCTCTGTAAGTAAAATGGCCGCAGATCTGAATGTTTCGAGATCGTCAATGCACAATATACTGCAAAATGACCTCGAGTTATAAACTTTCAAAACACGTAAGGTTCACGGAGTTTTGTCTGCTTTTGTCGCGGCACGGTGGGGAAGAATTTATCTTTTCCGACGAAAAGTTATTCGTCTTGCAACAATCTCACAATGTCCAGAACGACAGATTGTGGGCTCTCTCTTCGAGAACTGTTCATTTCATCGAAAAAGGCGTTAGCGTGAATGCCGTATATTATAAAACGAAAGTTTTGAAGATAATTGTCAAGCCATATGTACAAGAGGTGTTCAGAGATACTCACTATGCAGGACGGAGCACCATCGCTTACTGCAAATCTTGTTCAGGGCTGGTGCTGAGAAAATTTGACCGACTTTTTGGACCAGAATGAATGGCCCTCAGTGCAGATCTGAATCCCTTGGATTATTTCGTATGGCCATACATGTTGGCGATGGAAAATAACCACAGGGCGTCTAATATGAACCAATTCAAAACTGTAATCAAACGATTTTGGGACGAAATGCCGATGGAAGTGTGACGGTTCCGAAAAACGTCTGGAGCTGGTCAAGAAGGTTAAAAGCGGTGTTATTCCAAAACATATCTAGTTGATCAATATTATAATGCAATATAATGGGTAAAGTTATCAATAAAATCTGGATTATCGATTTGAAATATATAGAACTTTATTTTGTATGAACATATATTCGACAGGGTGTACAGGTTATAGACAAAATGATCGAGAAAAGCAAATTTTTGATCAAATTTGAAGTGCTCTAACTTCATGAAATATTATCAGATTAAATTTCGCCAAAGAGCACTCGACTGGAAAATTGCATTGCAGTTTTCTATCTTGACAACATTATTGGCCATGACTCCCGGATACCGGAGTTGTTCCGGATTTCCGGAGAGGCCATCTCTCATGTTGAATTTGTGATGAGATTTTGTATGAGATGCCGTTGCCAAACTTTTTTTTCTAGTTATTACACGAGAGAACAAAATAATTACCAAGCGAAAGACATGCCGATTACAAGAATTGGCCTTAAATTGACCGTGATATGGCCATTTCCGTGGAACAGGTTCTGATAAAGCGTCCTGGATGCGATTAACTCTTTATTTTACTCAAAACATGCCATGTGACACCTCTTTCTTCTTGGTTTTTCATCACAAACCTAGTTATAAACTAAAAGTAGATTCTTAATCATATTGGCCCCCCCGGAACCACCGGAACGTCCCCAGGGAAACCTGTTGTAGGGACCAGTTAGGCATTTATCGCAGAACAGGCCGTGCAGCAGCTCTATCTTCATAATTTTTCATAGATACACTCAGTGGCAAAAAAAAAAGCCGAGCAAAATTTTGTTTGCAAAAAACTTCTTGTTCAACCTCCTGTAAATTTGTCAGTTATAAACATTTTTGGCTGAAAATTTAGCAACATTCTAAATAATGTATAAACCTTATGTGATCAAATTTATAATAATTTATAAAATTTATAAATTTGATGTTATCATAACATATTTGAAAAAGGGCAGTTTTGGACAAAGTAATTTAAAAAATCCGCATTTTTAATATACTACGGCTTTTTTTGCACCGATATTTCAGCAAGGTCAGCATCGGGTGAAAAAGGGAAATGCTCATGTCCAAACCACTTTATGGGAACAGTTCAAATTTTGTTCATATTATTTTCTGTATTTTTATTAAGCTATGTAATTTTTTTTTAATATGCTGCCAACATTTTTCACAGAACTACGGTTTTTTGAAATTGCTCTGTCCAAAAATGACTTTTTTCACATATGTTATGATAACTCCAGATGCATAAATTTTATCAACATGAAATTTTGGTCACATCAGGTCTATACATTGATTATAAAATTGTCAAATTTTCAGCCAAAAATATTGATTATTGACAAAGTAACAGAAAGTTGAACAACCGGTTTTTGGAAGCAAAATTTTGCTCGGCTCTTTTTTTTTGCTACTGAGTGTATTATATTAATAAACATCAGAAGGCCATTGGATACATATCTGCAATCAGCGATGCCAATGTTCCTGATTTTTCAGGATTTTCCAGACTTTTTAGCATTTTGCCTGATATCCTGACAAGCACCAATTTTTTCCAGATTTTGATAAAAAGTACAGATTTTTCGTGATTTTCTTTCTTTTTGTGATTTTTTTTAATTTTAAAAGAAATAAACAAACTAATCAAAGTAATGGAGCTCTGCCAAAGCTTTTACTAGTTGGCTACTCTGGAATGAAACTGTCAAAAATCATTCAATAAAAAAATCTATTCTGACCCACTCTACCAAAACGATATAAGACATCTTAAACTTCGCGCTTTACTTTTTTAGTTTTTTTTAGTTCTCTCGCAGGTTTCAAACAGCTAGTTGAGTAAAGTTTTCGCAATTAAAAAAATAAAATACAACTATACCGTTTATGAAACTGAAAGAGATAAATAAATGTTTAGTAAGCTTTTTGGTTTTTCATAAACGGTATTTTTATTAACATCGGTTTTTTACACACAAAATGAAAATCCTGATTTTATCCTTATTTTTATTTTATATACTTCCTGACTTTGTAAAAATATACTTGACAACTCTGCAATAATTTTCCAGTCGATTGGACATGAACTATGCCATTATTTTCTGCCAAATTCAGAATTCCCTTTCTGTCCATTAGATAACTCAGAAAATTCAATGTTTCTTTTTATCTGTGTAGAATATGTAAATACCCCAACATATTCATGGAAAAAAAAAATCTCAAGGTTAACCACGGCAAAGGATTGTCCCACTTTTGTGGACATGCGATCCTATGATAGGTAAATCTTTGGCAACTCAACTCCACCAATCCTTAACCACATCCAGGAAGATTACCTACAATGTTTTTCTATTCGACAAGTTTTCAAATAAACGCTAATTCCCTTTCCTGCTTTCCATCAAAACATCCACCGCCTAACTGGTAACGAATGCCCTCCTAACGCCCACTCATGCCAACCGTGATTGCGTGCAAAGTTTGTTAATGCAAATTGCGTGTTTATTTACCTTTTCTGTCTGTGTGTGGTTTCCCTTCGCTCCAGCTCAGGTTCAAACGCTCCAAGTTTGAGTCTATTTACGGGTAGCTGCACCTCCCACTCCTCTACCTCGGAGTAAGTATTCCCGAAGAGAAATTAAAGAATACCGATAAAGAAACGTAGTGTGCCGTGTGCCATCGCCGTCGAACTTCCAGGCCTGCTTTACGTGAGGATAAAGTTTTTCTCCTTCTTGTTTTCATCAACATCATCAACGAACTCATCTCACGGGCGGTAAGTCATTAAAAGCAGTCCTGTGCCAGGAATGGAACTTTGCAAGACTATCACGAAAACCGTAAAGAGAAGACGTATTATGATGGAGTGAGGGGGGGAATGAATTCATAATAAAAACAGCATTTTTGGCTTATCAACATGATCAGACAGACAGTGTATTTTCGGATGAATATATTTACATGATTGGATTACTGTAGTTTCCGAAACAATAACAAGACAACAATTATTTCAACAACACATTCCTTGCTTCCGCAACTCTGCGGCCCTGGGGTCGGTTACAATGATAGAATCGTCTTCCTCACAAATCCATGGCCTTCTCTGATCACTCGCCTTCTGTTTCAATATCAGGCTTGCAATCTTTGTAAACACCTTTTCCACATTGAAGCACTCCTTAGCTGACGTCTCTATGAACTCCATCCCGTGCCGATCGGCAAACCTCTTGGCATCCGTCGACGGCACCTTCTTTAGCTGTGGATTGTCGTTCTTGTTGCCCACCAACAGTCGACAAATTTCCCCGCAGTTTGACCGCACCTCTTGCAGCCAGTGGTCGACACCGTTGAACGAGCGCGGACACGTTACGTCATACACCACCACCACTCCGTGTGCCCCTCGGTAGTAGCTGCTGATGATTAATCGAAAGCGTTCTTGGCCTGCTGTGTCCCAGATTTGAAGCTTCACACGTTCCCCATTGATCGTAACGGTTCGAATTTTAAAGTCCACTCCGATCGTGGTCGGATGCTGCCGAGGGAATCTGTTATCAGCATAGCGTAGCAGGAGCGATGACTTACCCACTCCACTGTCGCCGATGATAAGCAACTTCAATATGTGCTGGACACTGCTGTCGAGGGGGCACATCTCTACCGCCTGAAAAGTATGGAAACTATAACGACACGGAATAATGCGCTTACTGGAGAGTGCCGGTGTTTTTATACGGAACCCATCGGGTACCTGGTATTCATGCATGAAATTGCCTATACCCCCACCATCCTACCTGAAGATACTATAAATCAAAGCAATTATTGTTTAGAATCAATAACCAACTCCTACCTGACTCCTTGCTACCTCAAATCGTTCTTCGTCAACTCATAAGTATCAATATCTCTATGAAAGATAATAAGAAACAACAATCACAGAAGAATGTCAAAAGCACGCAAAACAAAACAATTGCTTGCCCCGTTTCCAGGCAAAGTTTGTTTAGATGTATTTAGGGGCCATTCATAAACCACGTGGACTTCTATGGGGGAGGGAGTTTTTGACCAAAATCTAAGGTCCATACAAAATCTTTAAAAAATATATATGGATAGCAATTCTAATAGGGGGAAGGGGGATCTGAGTGGGATCTGAGATTTTCAAAAATGATTCTACGTGGTTTATGAACAGGCCCGTAAATATCTTTTCGAAGCCAATTAACGATGATCCCTGCACGCATCAATACTTTGATCTGAAGAGAAATAGATCATTGTACGCAATAGCTAACCTCAACTTTTGTGATAAGACTGATAAGAGTAATAGAGATGGCACGATACAGGAGCCGATACAAACCGACAGAAATGTCAGATTTCTTGAGTAAAGAAAAATAATAGCGAAGTTTAGGTTAGGTCTCATGCAGTGAGAAATAATGTCAGTATTGAGGTATTGATGTGATTGGTGAAAATATTGATCATGACATGATATTGTGATCATTGCACAGTGAGCAAAACCATAAATCCGACTGGGCAAAATTGATAACTCCGCGCGATGACGTTGTAGCGCTTAGGGAAGGTCCATTAATTATGTCACGCAGTAAGGAGGAGGGTTTGGGAAAGTGACGATCCATACAAAAAATTTGATTGTCCATACAAACGTGACAAGCGAGGGGGGTTAAAAAGTCAATTTTTGCGTGACGTAATTAATGGACGTTCCCTTAGGTGTCTTCGGGAAAATTGTTGAGCTAGGGATGCTCTTCTATTTCACTAAAAAATATCAGATCATTAGATTCACAATAAACATAACTGGGTTGGCCATGAGATTTCCTTTGAACAAAATTGCCCAGTTGTCATCAATTTCGATGCACACCCGACAATTTATAAGAACAGATACAAGCTTAGTTTTGTTGGTTAGTGCTAGTATTGTTTCATCCGGGCATAATTTATTAAGGCAGAGTGTTTTTCCGCTTTGTCGTGAGTGAATATATTATTAGTAGATGATTTGGAGTCACCCAATAGCGTGAGATTTTGATTATCAGCAGAATGTGTGTGAAAAAAAATGTTTATAGACTCATTAGAAATGAGAAGAAAAATCATTGTGCACTAATAACTCGACTCGACGCACATTGTAGACGAAAAGGGCGTATCTGTCAAGATAAGCAATAAAGCAATGGAATTAAATGGAAAATACTATTTTTTTTCTCATTTCTAGTTACAGGTATTCGACTAAACAGCTCAAACTTTCTAGGATTCGTTTATAGACTGTTTCGATAATTATAAATACACTAATGATTAATCGTCAATGCATTTTTTTTGCAGTATTCAATCAACTTTTAGCTGCTTCCTGTTGTTTACATTCAAATTAAACTTTGCTATTTAGGTTTATCTTGAGTCCTTTTAGTCACATTTGCTACGGAACGCTAGACTCGCGAAGACCTCAAGGATCTCGGACAGATAGACGCACCAATGGTTACAGGTGTAAAGCCTTAGCACGACTTTTTGCAGTGAAATTTTGCATGTCATCAAAGTTGGGCACCTTTTTCACTTTGTACGCCTTTAGCCCTCGGCGATGCTTCAGTTTTTGTAGGTATGATTATGGCTTCCCCGCCACATTTTGCACGGAGATTTTGAGATTTTCATCAATAAGGGCTACCATCTTCTTGTTAATTTGTCGGGAGCATACTTTTCGATTTGTTCCACTTCCAACCTTCCGATCCACAGTCAAGCGCTGGTCAAATGATTTGCAAACACAAATCATGGTATTTTTCGGTAGTTTAAGTTTCTTGGCAAGTTCGCGTTCCGATAAATTCGGATTTTGCTGCCGTTAGTACAAAATGTGTGTCCACTTGATTCGACGCCATTCTACTGAATGTAACAAGAATGTAAACATGTTGTACCACGAAATAAAGTGGCAAGTTTCAGCTGTCATGTAAGTGGAACGTTTCAGCGATCCGTGAAATAATTCAAAATCTACACTAAAATATAAGTGTCCGAAATTAACGCTGACAGGCTTTAGTTTTCACCAAAACTAATATGCGTGGCATTTGATATCAAGATCACGTAATGTAGGTTGCAGTGTGAACGGGGTTCAATGCTACACGCTAAAATTACTGTCTCTAATTATCTTTTCGAGAGGCAAAAAGAGATAACAAGAGACAGTAATTTTTGTGGGTTGGTTGTGTTTCTCTATTCGTTTTTAACAACATTGAGAGATCGAATGCATGGTACCAGCTCAATAGTATGTTTACAATGTCAACCATTGAGTATTTTCATTTATACATGAATGAGATGATATTTGATAGTTGATTTGCTCCCATTTCACAGCAATGCCATAGCCTAGGATGGGACAAAGGAAAATACATAAAGAGGTCTGAGAAGACGTCAACTTGCTATGGAAAACTTCCAAAAAAGATAAACTGAACATGATATCTAGAGTAAAAACAAAAATAGCCGCATATGCTTTGAATGTGGACTGCATTTTGCAACAAAAGTGAATGCAGATCGTCAACGCAAATGCTATGCAAATGCAGCAATGCCAGGAAGAAAAACTTTGTGAGGTTGACGAGACCGAAGCTACGGAAGTTCTATGGATAGAATCACGTTTTGTCAAAATCATTGGAGTTGACATGGAAGAAACAATCCCACCAGAACCTCCGCTGATGAACTTTGATTATTGGTTCAAACAGCCATGGTGTGAGCATCTTTAGTATTTGCATAATTGATTGTTGATATTTTTCATTTATGCTATTTTTATGAAACAAAATAAAAATTAATAACTGAATAACCTGATTGATTGAGTTTTACTTCATAATTCGTTCCTCAAACAGCCACAGCCACAAACATATTGTAGAACATTTTCCATGAATTAAAAAATATGAATTTGACATGGGGTTAGTCACTCTGCCATGTTGTGTTTGTATTTCAGTGTGTCAGAAGGTGTTTCTGTGTTTAAACTTTTCTGTCAATACTACAATCGAAAATTTACGCTTATTGGCAACCATGGACATTATTGGCGGTTAATTCACGCACATTTATGCATCATTCAAATCACATGCCAACGAGAGGGAAACAAAACAGTGAGAAAACAAACAATTAATTCGTGTAAGTGGTGCCAGATATGAATTTATCTTTCATGTGGCGGATTGTGTTTTTAGGGTGGTAACACCCCGAGGTGGCCGAGTGACTTACCCCCTGGAATTTGATAAAGTCTACGTACACGGACAAAAATCCGCGCCAAAATCCGTGAACTGCCGTCATGAATTCGAGAACAAGCATAAATACACCGTGAACTGAATCACGTAATGATGAACTAAATAACGTTTAAAGGGGAAAATCCTAAATACGTGAACTAGTTCACGATCCGCTTTCATTTTCTGGAACGCTTTTTTTTCTGTGTAGACTTTAAGGGGGGTTGGAAAAAGTCTACGATGGGGGAGGGGGGTTTGAAAATGTCAAATTTCGGTCTACGTGGTTAATGAACAGCTCCTAAAACTGATAGTATCCTTATTTGATCTCCTCTTGAACATTCTGGCGGAGCCAATTTTTCTTTCAACAGAAATAGTATCTCGTCAAAGTCAGCCGCCTTTCGTTTCAACAAATCCAGGTCATCTTCCTTTTCAAATCCGAAAATGTTTTTTTTTTAACCGCCAGTAATATTCACTTATTTTCTCCGAGGATAGTGAACCTGCTTCTGCTGATGATACCGCTGAAACGTTGATTCCAGCTATACCTTTGCTAAACAACTCGATTTTATGCGCTCTGGAAAATTCCCCATAAATCACAGATTGATAAAGACGTATCCAACGGAATTCGGCAGTTCATTCATATTAGCCCTTGAATAATGTTTTCGTTTAATTAACGAAGCTTCACCGATCACCGTGTTTTAGGAAAGGGCTTGCAACACTTTACCTAATTGAAGTCCATTTTGAAATTATTATACTATCGGCAATACCCAGCAGCAGGCTACCCAACGGACGAGATTTTCAAGCTACTGAGAGCCTTCAATGCTGCCTAAAATTCAGGCAGGCAGTATGTTGGTCCAACATTTGAACAAAACAGATTATAAACTGTACAGGTCCCATAGCGCTGCTGTCGTTGGCAAAATATCTTTTCCTGGTTTAAGTAGGCCAAGGACATAACTATCAACGTGAAAAGTATGTGATTTGACAGTTATGAACCCAGCATGTTCGCGAGTGCGAACAAAACAAACAGTAGCGCTATACATGCTCTATAGTTAATCCTCTAAGTTGATGTTCTAGAAACTTTTTCCTTGACATTTCTCCATCCTGGAGTCTTCGTTAAAATTTGCGTAGTAACTTTAAGTTCACAGTCAAAAAATAAAAAATAAAATAAAAAAAATCTTTTTCCGAGATATTTAAATTTTCATGTTGCTTTTTAATTTTTTTTTCTCAGTGCATATTTATTTCACAACCTTCACACAAAGGGTCACAACTTGTTCTTAGACAGCTTTTTTGTACAGCCAAAAGTTTTCGAGCTACACATTATTAATTGAAATGCTATTTAAAATGCTTACGCCCTTTCCAAAACTGAAAAAAATCTATGTTAGCGCGAAAAATGGTCGATCTCCTATGCCAAACGCGTATGCAAAGTGCACGCTCCAATGAGAAGAGAGATAGTTAGTAGTAAGATAGACAGCCAACGTTGTAATGGACAAACTCAAATCACAAACAACAGAAACATCACCCAAAGAATATAGTGCCCAGGAGCGCAACTACCCCCGCATAGCAATAACATAATTAAATTCAGAATGACTCAATCCAAATTTTAAAGACCAATTGCCTAGCAAGTCTAAGATCAGTTGATTGATTCATGTCGTTGTGCAAATGTTTTTGTGTAATTAGGGACTCTAAATATGGCACAGACATTTCTAAGTACATACCAGTAAACAAGTAAATAAGGACAAGTGAACCGCTTCTCTTATCACTGTAAGAATACACTGATCAACTGAACGTCGTGTGGAAACAATCATCATCAAAATCACCATCTTCGACAAGTGTGTCAATACGAACTATTTGTAGTCATAACCCGTATTAACTTCGGTTCCTACACTGAAAAAATATTTCACTTAGCTATTACTGGAAACACATGTGTACTTAAGGGCGCTTGGATGAAATTTACATGACATTTTGGTAGTGTTTTGTTGCAGTCATCATTTGTGAAAACGATTTGTTGTCATTTATCAATACTCTTGAACATACCTTCTTCTTCTTTTCATTGTTCGAGCTAGACTGCTGTCATTGCTCTAAGGAAGGGCCGGTAACTGAGACCATATGCCGAAACATACCTTCGAAAACTCGCACCAGCCATACAATTCAAAACAATCTAAAAAATAACAATCATTCCCTGTTCGCTAAGTAACCAGTACAGTACAAAGCAACGCAATAGTGTAATGCCTGGGGCAGACAAACAACGTACAGCGCTGTACTGTTTTAGTCTAGTACGTGTTTTCTGTTACTGGATTAAACTGTCAGCGTTGTATGAATGTTATTATTTTTAAAGACCCTGTATTAAAAAAGGGGGCATTGATCAATTGAAACAAGCTATTATCTATCAAAGACAATCTGTATGAATAAAATCGACGCGTAGTGAATGTCTCAAACGATTGGTGTAAAATTTTTGGAAATCGATCACGAAATGACTGATTTATTAACGTTCAAAATCTAACCATTTTTCGTGACGCTCCAACTTTTCATACTCGCAACGTATATTCTAGTGTTGAAAATACAGACGTAGTCCTACGTCAAAAATCTGGATAAAATCACGTGTAGGATTCTCTTAGAATGTCAATCTATACGAAAAAGACAAAAACCTTACGTGAAATCCAGGTTATCGTTAGTTAATTTGGTTGTTTAACATGGGAACAACGTGACAATTATTTTGAATGTTGAGAGTTAGCCGATGAGTCCGTCAATTTAACTTAAGTTTAACTTAAACTAAATGATGAGATTTGTTGTTCCTAAAAGCGCAAGATTGTATTTATGTACCGCTAATAGCTAACAGCCATTAAATAGTTAAATGTATTCCTAAGAATCAACAAACTAGATGAACCTCTCCATGAAGTTCTCATCTTTCAAGTAATAAGATAGCAGAGAAAACCCATGATACGGCTCATATGCAACGTTGTCACATATCACCTTTTTTTGACTAGCGCCGGTACAAATTTCCTGGCTATCACGAGATCGACGCTAAATCTGTGGTTGTTTAGCTCTAAAATATCCAATGGATTCGGGCATTCATATGCTGGCTTCGTGCATTCCAAGAAATGAATTCCTTTGAAGAATATCCATCATCCAAATAAGCAGTAATGTTAGGATGGTAGAACTTGTTTGCAATTATTGCTTTCTCCAAAAGAGTAATCTGAATCACTTGGTATGAGCAAAATAAGGTTATTTACGTTTCCAAGGATTGTAATCCACCAAATTGTCCACAGCTCCGCCCGATTGAAACATACTGGTCAATGGTCAACGGAAACCTCAAAAAGCTTGGTGGAGAGGTATCAACGATCCAAGAATGTCATGGGGCTTACTGCTTCGAAGAAAATTGACAAGGACACCGTGCAAAGATTGATGAAAGGGGTCAATAAGAAACTGCGCGCAACAGCTTATGGAAATAAATCCATATAAATCGCAATAATAAAAAAAGGGATGGAGAACGGAACAATATATTTTAGCAAACCAAATTGCATTTTATTCATTAAGAAATTAGAAACTTCACAAAAAACTTTTGCTTCCCACGAGTTTAAGCTTTGTTATTACTTTATCATTACTCACAATATCATAAGATTTGATAAAATTGATTTATTGATTTTACTTCCTAGATGATTTTAACATTACTTATTGTTTTCTATGACCATTTGTCTTTAACTCCCTTTCAATTAAATCTTCCCTGTTTTTCTGGCTTAGGAGCAAAAACTATAAGGCCAGCAAAAATTCGTTGTTTATCATTGTGTGTTTGTTGTTTAACAATGCACAGGATGGTGTGATTCGAAGAGCTGGGATAGACACGAGTGGCACGATCTTCAGGAAGTCTGTCCAACTATTTGGCTTTGCCAACGACGTTGATATCGTAGCACGTAACTTTGAGACGATGGCGGAAACATACATCAGACTTAAGGCTGACGCTGGTAGGATTGGGCTTGTGATTAATGCGTTGAAAACAAAATACATGAAGAGAAGAGGCTCACGAGAAGACAATGTTAGCCTCCTACCACGAGTGCAGATCGACGGTGATGAAATCGAGGTAGTAGACGAATTCGTGTATCTGGGCTCATTGGTGACCGCCGATAACGACACCAGCAGAGCAATACAAAGGTGCATTATGGCTGGCAATCGGGCTTACTTTGGACTCCGAAGGACGCTGAGATCGAACAAAGTTCGCCGAGCCACAAAGTTGACCATCTACAAGACATTAATTATACCGGTAGTTCTCTACGGCCACGAAACATGGACATTGCTAGTGGAGGATCAACGCGCCCTTGGAGTCTTTGAACGGAAGGTGCTGCGTACCATCTACGGTGGAGTGCAGATGGAAGACGGAACGTGGAGGAGGCGAATGAACCACGAATTGCACCAGTTGCTGGGAGAACCTCCCATCGTACACATCGCAAAAATTGGTCGACTACGATGGGTTGGGCATGTCGTAAGAATATCGGACGACAGCCCTGTGAAAATGGTTCTCGAAAACGAACCGGCAGGTACAAGAAGAAGAGGCGCGTAACGAGCCAGGTGTAGAAGGCGACCTGCGGACCCTCCGCAGACAGCGAGCCTGGCGAGGTACAGCCATGGACCTATTACAATGGAAACAACTTCGGTGTACAGCAGAGGCCACGCCGGCCTTAGTCTGATTGGTAAGGTAAGGTAAGCCAGCAAAAATACAAGTGAATTGCTATTATAAAATAAGCATCAAGCAACAAATAGTGACCATGGCAACAGTAACTTAAAATTTTTAAATGTTAGTTTTGTATAATTTCAATAGATTTAACAAACTTTTTCAGGATACCTCAAATCAAGATTTTGTCGAATTGCTGCTATCGCTGAAAACGAATGGAAACAAGCTTAAGCGCGGAACCACAGAATACTAGACTTTATCATCTTCCAACATTTCTTGCATTTCAGGATTATCCGAATGAAGATCAAAAACTACCATTTCGAGGGTTAAATGCGTTTGATTTTACCATGCCTGCGATATGATCAACCATTGTGCGGTTGATATCAATATGAGGTATGTCAAATATACCACAAACGTTGAAGGTTTTACCATAAACGTAGTAAATGTGACTGAAATTTCATGGTAGTTTTAAAGATAAGCGTAGTCGAGAAAAATGGACGTTTTTACTACAAGACTTTTTCTGTGTACGAATGCTTGTAGTATTTTTCATTTACATAAATATATACACTATTATATAACAAACATCATGAGAATGAGAGGGACCATCCGAGCACCCGATGGGGAGAGTGAAAATGCCAACTCCCAACAAATTGCTAACTGTTTGTGAATAAAGACTGTATTCGATGAAATTTGAACACACGCAATTGTTCGTAACTTTTTAGCGTGTGGGTAAAAATTATTGAAATTTTAACTGAATGTATTTCATTGTGTTGTGTCAATTGTGTAATCAGTTTCGAGAAAATCGGTCGAGTGATTTCAGTGATGGCTTCGAATGAAGAAATAGTGCGCCAACAAATTTTGGGCACTCCCTTCGAAAACCCAAACGCTTCTCATCGATGGATCGGAAAACAGCTCGGAATCGCTCATTCAACCGTATCTCATGTGATCAAAACGTTCAAGGACCGTATGACAACCAAGCGGGAAAATGGTAGTGGCAAAAAACGTGGCATATCAAATCCGGAGAAGGCCAGGATGGTATTGAACCAATTTAAGCGTTATCCCAACATTTCGATCAGGGATGTTGCGAAAAAGGCGAAAGTTTCAGTTTGTTTTGTGCAGAAAACAATGAAACGTTCTGGATTACATGTGTACAAGGTCCAAAACTCGTGCAAGATAACTGTACAGGGAGCGGCTCACAAAACCGTTCTGCATTGTGATGGACGATGAGACCTACATTAAAGCTGACACCAAACAAATGCCAGGACAGGAACACTACGTCGCCACCTCTAAGTTGGCCGTTCCGGAGAGTGTACGGAAGAAGAAACTTTCGAAAAAATTCCTTGTCTGGAAAGCGATCTGCGGATGTGGCAAAATGAGTCAGCCCTTCATCACCTCTGGGACCGTCAACGGACAAATCTACAAGGACGAATGCCTCCAAAAACGACTTCTGCCCTTCTTGAGATTTCACGATGGCCCGACACTGTTTTGACCGGATTTGGCATCTTGCCACTATGCCCGGCGCGTCTTACACTGGTACAAAGATAATAATGTAGTTTTTGTACCAAAAGACGTCAACCCTCCAAACACTCCGGAACTTCGCCCAATTGAAAAATTTTGGGCAATCATGAAGGTAAAACTCGTTAAAACTCCAAAACTGATAGAAAATGAACTTGAACAAAAGAAAATGTGGTTAAAAGTAAGTAAGCAAGTCGGTCCTATCATTGCCCAAAATTTGATGAAAGGGGTCAAAGCAAAGGTGTGGGCATTTGGGTTGGGAGAAGATGTTCAATAAACCAATGATGTCAAAACTTAACCATCTAGTAGTACTTTAAATATTTCCAGAAAGTTTGAAAAGAATCGGGCTCAAGGAAAATATTTGGTGACCTATTTTGTGTGTCAAAATTTCATCGAGTACAGTCTTTAGAGGGCGGAGTCTTTTTCCCACCCATTGCACAGTGGGCATAATCGAAGCTGTAATCGGACTTATTTCAAATCCGCTGGTATTTGTACATGAACTGATGTTTTTCTATAGGAAAAAACGCCAATAAATCGATTGCCATTAATTTGATCCTGTGCATAGCATTGGAAGCGGCTCATTTTGCCCCATTTCACCCTAATTCAGTGTGTTCGTTCAGTTTTTACTCCGATAACTACAAGTGCCTCAAATGGTGCCGGTTTCATGCTGTGCCGGGGTAGAGAAATGGTCTATTTCGCCCCATTTTTTTTTATTTTTTCATTTTTTACTCCGATAATCACAATTTTCGCTGTAGTTTTTGCTTGAAAAGGGACATATCTTATGTGTAAAACTCTCACGAATAGAATTATGCCGGTTTGATGTTGTGCCGGGGTCGAGAAATGGTCTATTTCGCCCCATTTCAACCTAAACATGTGTTATTCATCAGTTTTCACTACGATAACTACAATTTGCCGCTATATTTTTTGCTTGAAAAGGAACATATCTTACGTAGAAAACACTACAGTACACTGGGAAATCAAATGGTACCAGCTTAGCATGTTAATAGTTTTCAACTAAGATAGATATTAAAACACATAACGTACGTAAAAGTGTATTGTTTGAATTTAACAATCACTGGCATCACTGGTTCCGGACTCAGAGTCTGTGGCATCTTCGGGTTCATCAGTGTCGCTGTCCACGTTCTGCATTCCTGTATTTTCGGCAAAATAAAATTTCAATTTTCGCATAAATCCTTCACTTTCTTGAGATGCATGCTTGACATTTCGGCGTTTTGATGTTGCTTCCATGTGAGAATGACTGAGCCAAGAAAAAAATCGTATTTGTTCGGGACCTACTGGTCTTAGAGTTAGTTTATGGATTAATCCTCCAAATTGCCCTGAGTTCAAACCGATCGAAAAATATTGAGCAACTAGCTGATCCCTGTGCGAGCGTTGCTACGCCTGCAACTAAATGAATGAACATTACATAGAACTGACGCTTTTTTTAATGAGTTTTTTTTTTGAGTAATAAGGAGTTCAAACTTCTATCAGAACATTCTTCTTACCCAGACAATACACAGTTTGTGGCTTAGTTACCTGGATAATTCTCAGGATTGGTTGAAATTTGTGTTTGAATTCACCATAGAAACATTTCTTGCATTCAAAAAACCCCGCATACCATTTTTGATTCCATTTGCTTGATTAGTTCTCAAGCTATGCAGAAATGTGTGTTTCATTTGTATGCGAGTCGGAAGGGGGAAGCGGTTTCAAACAATCATAAGAACCTTCCCCAGCCCCAAAAATACCTGCATACATATTTTCACTCCGATCGATCAGACAGACAGTCAGACAGAAATCCATTTTAATATAAATAAAAATCCTGTTTCCAATAACCCCTACATGCCAAATGTGGTTTCATTTACTTGAATAGTTCTCGAGTTATGCAGAAAATTGCGTTTTATTTGTATGAGAGCCCCCCCCCCCTTTTCAGAGGGCAAAGAGGTCTCAAACCACCATAGAAATATGTCTAACCTTCAAAAAAATCCACATGCCAAATTTGATTCCATTTGCTTTATTAGTTCTCGAGTTATGCAGAAAATTGCGTTTCATTTCTATGGGACCCCCCTCATTAAGAGGGCAGAGTGGTCTTCTACTACCATAGGAATATGTCTCTCCTTCAAAAAATTCCACATGCCAAATTTGATTCCATTTGCTTTATTCGTTCTCGAGTTATGCATAAATTTGTGTTTCGTTTGTTTGAAAGCCCCCCCCCTTCAGAAGGTGGAAGAGTCTCAATGACCATAAAAACATTTCTCTCCTTCAAAAATCTCCATGTGCCAAATTTGGTTCCATTTTCTTGATTAGTTCTCGAGTTATGCATAAATTTGTGTTTCATTTGTATTGAACCCCCCCCCCCCCCTTCAGAAAAGGGAGGGGTCTCAAATTAGCATTGAAACAGTATTCATCTACAAAAACCTCCACATGCCAGATTTGGTTCAATTTGCTTGATTAGTTCTCGAGTTATACAGAATATTGTATTTCATTTGTTTAAGAGCCCCCCCTTTCAGAGCGAAGAGGAATCTGAAACCATCATAGAAACCTTTCTTGCCTTTAAAACCTCACACATGCTAAATTTTGTTTCTTTTGCTTGGGGTCAAATACCACCGTAGAAACATGTCTTGCCTACAAAACCTCCACATGCCATATATGGTTCCATTTGTTTGATTAGTTCTTGAGTTATGCAGAAAATAGTTTTTCATTTGCATGACAGCCCCCCTTTCTAAAGGCGGGATGGGTGTCGACCTATAATAAGATCCTTTCTCGGACACAAAAACCCCTGCATACAAATTTGCAAAGCGGTAGGGATAGTTCTCATGTTTGGTTTAAATTTGTGTTTCTTGCACAACATTCCTTGCCTTCAAAAACTCACCCACACAATTTTGGTTCCATTTGCTTGATTAGTTCTCGAGTTATGCAGGAATTTGTTTTTCATTTGCATGAGATCCCACCCTTTCTAGAAGCGGGAGGGCTCTCGAACTATCATAAGATGCTTTCCCAGACCCAAAAACCACTGAATACAAATTTGCAAAGCAGTAGGTTTAGTTCTCATGTTTGGTTGAAATTTGTTTCATTTGTATGAGAGCCCCCCTTTTTAGAGGGAGGAGGGGCTTCGATCCACCATAAAAACGTTTCATGCCTTAAAAAACTCGTCCATTCCAAATTTGGTTCCATTTGTTTGATTATTTCTCGCGTTATGCAGAAATTTGGATTCCATTTGTTTGAGAGCACCGCCTCCCCCGTTTGGTTAACCAGCTCAGGAGGCTGAAAGCCACTTTAATAAAGATAAAAAAAAAAAAACCTTCCTCCTCATATGACGGAAGAGTATCAAATCACCATAGAAACATTTCCCTCCTTCAAAAACTTCCACATAAGAAATTTGGTTCCATTTCTCTAATTAGTTCTCGAGTTATGCAAGGATTTGCGTTTCATTTGAATAGGTTCCCCCCCCTTTCAGAATGGGGAGGGGTCTCAAATCAACATAGAACAATTTTTTGTCTTAAAAAACCACCGCATGCTAAATTTCGTTCCGTTTGCTTGATTAGTTCCCGAGTTATGCAGAATGTTGTGTTTTATTTGTATGGGAGCCCTTCCCTTTTATGACGGGGAGGGTTCTCAAGCTACCATAAAAACCTTTTTTGCCTTCAAAAACTCACACATGCTAAATTTGTATTATTTTTGCTTGATTAGTTCTCGAGTTGTGTAGAAATTTGTGTTTCATTTGTATAGAAGCCCCCCTTTCCAGTGAAGGGAGGGGTCTCAAACCATCACAAGATTATTCTCCGGCCCCAAAAATCTCTGCATACAAAATTTCACACCGATCGGTCCTTCCGCTCGCGAGTTAAATCGTCACAAAGGAAACCCGAATAAAAAATTCTCATAGATTTACAATTGAATATATCGTAACCATACAATACAATCTATAGTATGTACAATTAATAGTATTGTTCACAACGATATAATGACGATAGGAGTTATTGTTACCTACAATAGGATCTAATGTAAATTGGAGACATCGACAATAGAAAAGGGGGTTGTTATGTATCTTAACTATAGAAAAACAATCATTATTTTCCGAACAAATTTTAGTCAATTACTATCTAATTGTATTGCTGCTCAATTGTTGAAAATCCTAGGATATAGAGTGTATTGTAAATCTATTGTAATGACAATATGCATTTTTCAATTATCTGATTCATGAACAATACGATTAATGGTCGGAAATAGATTTTAATGTTATTTTATATTATTGTATTGTAATTGTATGGTTATTTTTATCCGGGAACCCCAACTCATTTTTATTTATATAGATTGTCAAGCGAAAACTTCGAGATTGCGGTAAAGAAGTGACAAATGCACAACAAATGCGTTTAAAGTGGAACAAGTTCGCCGGTACAGTGTCACCAGTGACTGTGCAGATCACGATGGCATCGATCACAAGTAAAGCACGCAGTAAATACGCAGAAGCAATTTAAAAAAAAAAACTTAATAAATATTGCTACAACCAAACAACTATCAAATATATTCCACCGCATTCGTATTTTCGCTGATCTCATCCGATTTCGTTACCGTTGGTTTCCACCGGACTAGACGGGCACCAGACTGGCGTCGGAAAGATTGACGCCACCATGTCTGCTGTCAGTTTTATTCGATTCCAACTTTTGCTCCTCACTGGAGAACAACAATTCGAATCCAATGTTGGATGTCTGCCAACGAAAACCAGGATTCGAATGAACACGAAACTGAGTCATCGTTTTTGTTTGCTGACAATGACAAGATTTCATCGTTTGACATAATTTCCAGTTGTCTCACACGAAGTGACGTGGCCATATTTCAAAGTTCCGAGCCCATACAGACTCTGATATCGGTAAATCATATGCCAGAACAAGAGATTGAATCAACTGATTCCGGAGAGCGCATTTGTGGTTATGTTTAGAAAATGAAAGCGTAAATTATCCCTCAACAGAGCAGTCAAGAAATTGCCAGCACCTAATGAAGCAACAACTGCTTCCATATCAAACAGAATGCAGGAGCAGTTCAATTGAATTCCCGCATCGTATCAAACACGCATAGCAGGGAGGGACACTTTATTATTGTCATGTCGACAACATCATCCTTCCTCCCTGGGCTGCTTCCATTTACTGGAAATTCAAACAATAAACAACCGCACCTAAATGGTCATGGCCTGCCTTGCCTCCTTTGCCTTCAGCCCGCACGGTTTTGCTATGCACTCGAACGGTCGTAAATATTTCAGTTACATTAACCGCACCAACTCATGCGCTTGGCCAACTGGACCGAGCTATGAGCAGCAATCGAAGGTACGCTAGGACTCACAAACTGTCATTCGTAATTTATGACAGATTACTTACTATAGATAAGACAATGAGCTGCAATAAACAATTTGCAGAGAAGTTGCTGCCGGTGCAATGGTTTTCAAGTCGTCTACAACTGATTTAGAAATTCTTTCGAAAGTCCCCGCACGGTGTCTCCTTATCCCGGGTCGAAACCATCGCTCGCCTCATGCCCATTATGAGCCGTTGGCTGTTACCGGTCTTCCGGTTCAATTGACTTGGCTTTCTCTCCTTTGCCCTTTTTGCACACAACCATCTAATCCATTGACACTCATTCACTTTATTGGAGTCCTGCCAGTGCCACGGTCCTTCGTTCGAACGCTACGTTCATCCGTTCGCTCGACCAGAATCCGGTCCCGATATTGATATGCCCGGAACGGTGATTTTCCGATTGAATTGCGATTTCTCGGGTTTTGCTGTGTGATCTCACTACTTCCCGGTGGTGCTTCCTTTCCACCGTGCTATTCTTGTGTGCTGTTCTGGCTGGGGGTAGGGATCAGGTTGGATGCTTCCTTTGAGATTTTTCTTTGGGTTTCACTCTCCTCTACCTATAGAATTTACCATTCATGGAAAGAAAGAAGAAAAAAAGCCAAGTGTAAACACTTTCACGCTTGATTTGATTTTTACCAGCCATAGAAGCAGTGTTAAGGGATGCTCTTTTCGGGGTGGTTTTCAACGTGTTTGACGTTCGTATTGAAAGTGGAATCATTATTCAGGATTGTCCATTGGGTAGAATTGTGTCGTTGTCTATTTCAAAACGTAATTACATGGTAAGTTCTGTGAGGGGAGATTTGAGGAGTCATTCAGTACGAAACTGATGATTAGAATACGTTCGAATGAAAATGATCAGAATTTAGATAGTTTGGATAAGGGAAATGGCTTCAGCAATGTGGACTATTCATGGCAACGGTGTTACCAACATTTCATTCTATATATTTTTCCACTAATTTAAAACCCAATTCAATGTAAATTTGGACGCATTCAAGTGATCATAACTTCAGATTTAAACAACATAGACGGTTGATCAAAACGTCAAACAAAAGGGTATTTATTCAAACAATATATAACTAGTTCTAACATTTTAATGATTCGAAGGAACTGTCACACTTTACTTGTGATCGATGCCATCATGATATGCACAGTCGCTGGTAACACTGTACCGGCGAACTTATTCCACTTTAAACGCATCTTCGATGTTATCGCTTGACAATTGCCCAATATTTTTCGATCAGTCTGAACTCAGGACAATTCGGAGTATTAATCTCCTTGGCGACGAAATAAGCATTGTTCGCAGCATACCATTCTAGTACCTCTTTAGAGTAGTGGCAGTTGGCTAGATCCGGCCAAAGTATAACGTTGGTCTTGTGTTGCCGGATGAAGGGTAAAATACACTTTTTCAGACACTCTTTAATGAAAACCTTCGACGTCATTGTGCGAGATGTGACGAAAACCTTGGTTTTAAGGCCACAACTGCAGATTCCTTGCCAAATCATTAGTTTCCGTGAAAACATATCAGCAAAAACAAATTTATACCTGGAAGCTGGAAGGGGCACACCCATAACCAATTGACAGGTAAAATTTTCGTCCGGGGATTTGCTAATAACCCATTTTGACATATGTTTCGTTAAAATACGGCCATCAAATTTCGTCAAAACTCGTTCGTATAGTAATCGTGCTCACTTTTTGGCCACTAGGGGAGGATGGTACAAAACGCACCGTTTAAGAAAAACGTGAATTACTAGGGAACGGAAGCTGAAATTTAGGAAGAAGTTTTTGAGTATGCTGCATAGAGATGTTTTAGTTGTGAATCAAATGTCATTTAAATTCTAAATGATGATTTTCCATGATATTTTAAACCTTTTCCAATTTGATCCCAAGACGACACCAGGGTAAAACGCCTGTTGCAATGCTCAATATGCACCCAAAAATTGGGGTAAGACGCACCACAATATTCGGATAGCATGCACCGCTTGTAAAAGGTAAAAACACGACTATAAAAAGTTACTCATTAGATTTGTAAAGTGAGAAGGTTGCAACACATCCATTTCGCTCTGTTTGGTACTTAAGCAGCCAATAGGTATAGAATAAAGATAGCAAAATGTTACGATATGATAGCTACTCCTCGTTATATACACGATTAGAAAAAAGTACCCAACGGAGCAGTTAAGTGTGGGAAGCCAATATTGGGTAAAATTATGTTTACCCACCACTGAGTTTAAATCACTTACTTTTGGGATGAAATTTACCAAAAGTAAGTTATTTATACCCAACGGTTGGTTAATGTGATTATACACAACTTTGGTTTACCACTGGGTACAACTTAACCAATCCACTGGGTACTTTTTTCTTAGTGTGTAGACATATAAAACGCCACGGTGCGTTCTGCCCTAGTTTTAGTTTTGAATAGTTTTGTCTAAATATTCTGAAAATACGTGGAATTAGAGTGAAGTTTTGATACAACCTTGAAGTTTCGCAGTGTGCGATACATGTGAAGTGAATTTATTATGAACCATGGATATTAACGCATGATAAAACCTGATTTTAATAACACTATTATTTACATGTGAAGGAAAGTCAAGAAATTTTTTTCAATTATGGTCATATTTTGGTGTATTTAGTATCTTATTGTAATACAACATAATGAGTAATGCTGTTTTTGGTTAAAATATATATTTTGGTAAAAATATAATAATAGTCCTCCCCTACATTTTGTTTAAGGGAGCAATTCGGATGTTTAGTGGCACAACAAGACTTATATCCTTCTCTTGAAAGGATATTACGCACGGTAGAAAAGTTGGAATCGTATTTCTTTGCCAAATCACGTATGCCAAATCCACACTCTGTTAGAGTATCCTTGTAACGTTTGATTACAAGACACACCGTTGGCTTTGGGAATTTTAACACTTTTGCTAATTTTGAGGCAGACTACGAAGGATTCTCTAGATATTTGAGCACAATTAATTTTCCTTTCACAAGTTCCATGATCCGTAATTTTGCGATGTGTCGATCAAACGAGAAAACCAATTCACGAATTTCTTTGTCAATCAAACATCTACAAATGCCTGCCAAACGTTTTTTGTTCCAATCACCACGCGGTGGTGTATTAAACCGTGCGTCCAGATTTACTTTGAATCGAGCTTTACATCACTGAATATGTTCAGATGGTTGATCCGTTTCTTTAAGCCAGATTTTTCTTCAAATAAAACCACATGCATTCGTAAACGCGACTCTTTTGTAGTAGAATTTAGTTTCAACACAGTCCAAATGGCACGAATAAAAAAGTGCCTGCCAACAATGGTTACACTCACATGAGAAACTGAGCGCTTTATATGAACACTTAATAGTACGTTCACACTACTTCTTATATTACCTGATTTACATTCGTTCACATATACATCCTCCTTATTACGATGACATGGAGTATCTTGATATAAATACCATGCACATTATTTTCCAGTGAAAACCAGATGTATAGATGCTGATATCAAGATAGTCTATATCACGTAATATAAGTTGTAGTGTGAACGGGTATATCACCCCGTTCACTACTAGCTTATATTACGTGATATAGGCTTTCTTGATATCAGCCTCTATACATCTAGTTTTCACTGGAAATAATGTACATGGCATTTGATATCAAGATACTCTATATCACGTAATATAGGTTGTAATGTGAACGGGGTTTTAGAGTATCTTGATATCAGCAACTACACTCTAGTTTTCACTGGAAATAATGTACATGTCATTTGATATCAAGATACTCTATATCACGTAATATAAGCTGTAGTGTGAACGTACTATTAAAGCAGTAATGAATAATTCTGTCGATTGTTATAGCTAAATGGTCACGGAGCAAATAAATACAATCAAACAAATTGTTGAAGTGTAGTCAACCAGTCTAAGCAACCTTATGTTTTTGAAAAAGTAAATAATAAACAAAAAGTTCGTAGTTTTCACTCGTCAAGACCAGTTGCCTTTCTTTTCAAGCTCCTTGAGAATCTTCTCCGATCTAGTCCACTCAAGAGGCCAAGGAGAGGACAAAATTCGACGACTTAGGCAGGAAAGTGAAGTCATTGATGATCTATTTCCTAGGCGTTGCACAGTGGGCAAGAACTGATGAAAACTAAGGAAACAATCTGTAACTTTTGTCGCTTTTAAGCGCGGCTTGTAAAACAAGGCCATTTCCGCTTGGAAATTGTCTGGGAAATCGAATGAAACTGGCTTCAATCACCGCACGGATATGGTTGTGGAGTTATAGAGCTTATTTTACCCCACTTTCCCTTATATTCTTGGATAATTTAAAGATATCTTTGCATGGAGTCGCTCAAGATCAACAAAATAGTACTAACCCCATGTGAAATTTCCTGGAAAATCGAATAGAAGCTGTTTTACTAACCGCACGGCTCTGTGAACGAAGATATGGCTGGTTTTACCCCACTTCCCTAGTATTCTTGAATAGTTTATAGATATCTTTGTACGAAGTTGCTCAAAATCAACAAAATAGTGCTAATCCCATGTGAAATTTCCTGGAAAATCGGAATAAAATGGTTTCAACCACTGCACAACTCTGAGAACAGAGATATGGCTGGTTTTACCCCACTTCCTTATATTATTGAATAATTTATAGATATCTTTGCTCGGAGTCTTTCAAGATCAACAAAATAGACTATTCATATGTGAAATTTTCTGAAAAATTGAATAAAAGCTGTTACAATCAACGCACGACTTTATGAACAGAAATATGGCTGGTTTTACCCACTTTCCCTTATATCCTTGAATAATTTAAAGATATCTTTGCATGGAAGTCGCTCAAGATCAACAAAATAGTGCTAACCCCATGTGAAATTTCTCGGAAAATCGAATAGAAGCTGTTTTACTAACCGCACGGCTCTGGTGAACGAAGATATGTCTAGTTTTACCCCACTTCTCCTAGTATTCTTCAAAAGTTTATAGATATCTTTGCTCGAAGTTGCTCAAAATCAACAAAATAGTGCTATCCATGTGAGACTTCCTGAAAATCCAATAAAGGTTAGCTCAACCATCAGCACCACTCTGCAGAACGGAGATATGGCTGGAGTTTACCCCACTTCCCCCGATATTATTGAATAATTTATATGATATCTTGCCTCGAAGCTGCTCAAGATCAACAAAATTATTCAATAATATAAGGGGAAGTGGGTAAAATCAGCCATATCTCTTCACAGAGGCGTGCGGTGGTTGAAACATCCTGTATTCGATTTTTCAGGAAATTTCGTCATAGGACTAGAGTCATATTTTGTGTGATCTGGAGCAACTTCGAGCAAAGATATCTATACATTATTCAATAATATAAGGGGAAATGGGGTAAATCCAGCCATATCTCTGTTCACAGAGTTGTGCGAGTGGTTGGAAACCCTTTATTTGATTTTCCAGGAAATTCTCATGGGATTAGCACTATTTTGTTGATTTCGAGCAACTTCGAGCAAAGATATCTATAAATCCATTCAAGAATACTAGGGAAGTGGGGTAAAACTCAGCCATATCTCGTTCACAGAGCCGTGCGGTTAGTAAAACAGCTTCTATTCGATTTTCCAGGAAATTTCACATGGGGTTAGTACTATTTTGTTGATCTTGAGCGACCCATGCAAAGATATCTTTAAATTATCCAAGAATATATGGGAAAGTGGGGTAAAATAAGCTCTATAACTCCACAACCATATCCGTGCGGTGATTGAAACCAGTTCCATTCGATTT
>JASCZW010007289.1:0-37516 GCA_034211315.2 Aedes japonicus
ATATTTAGATGTTTTTATTCAATTAGCCAACAATTCAGTGGGCACTTTATTTTTCCGATGACTGTGTGCATCCGAGAAGTCTTAATTCTATATTATTTTTTTCTAAGAGTGTAGAAAAAGTGGGAAGAACAATGATATCAAATCTTGCTTTTTGTGGGATAATCAGCTCGGTTATTTCGCACAACGGTCCCTTCTAGATAAAACCAAGTATTTTTGGCAAATATTTTGAAAGAAGCATGTTTTGTCGGAAATTAGGTATTAATTTAAATTATCTTTTATAAGAATAGTGCCATTGAAAGACTGCGGAATTGTCTCTTAGAGAGAAGCAATTCATTAGAACTTCCGGCACATGCCAGATAAGAAGTTGTTTCAAAGGCAAAATTTCTCATACTAGTTCCGGCATTCTTCTTAAGCATCGTCATGCTTTCGCTTTGTTTTATAATAAATGCATAATGCGAAACTTTTCCACTCAAGACTTATATTAGAACTAATTTAAGTTTATTTAACTAAGATAAGAACTAATTTAAGTTTATTAAGCATATAGCTTGAAAGTGTAATTAGATACGTTTAAATTTGAACTTCACGCGTGTTGTTTGGTTTGGATACAGTACAAATGAATGTATGTTTTATGGCTATTATGAATCAATTTATCATGCTAAGTAATTCGACGAATATAAATACGTGCCTAGGCCAATCAACTGTAAAGTCGATAATTAAAATTCTAAACATTTAAAATATTCTCAATAAATATCGATTCACTCAAATTAACAACGTATCGATACAGCAAGCGAGGGAGTTTGTCAGCTAATAAAGCATTTATGTAACGATTGCTTTTCAAACCTTCTTTTGTTCATTGTTTTCTTTCCATTTAATCTATAAAGCAATCACCGCCAACATTATATGTTTATTTATTTTCAGCGATCGCCCAATCGCCGTACTCGTCGTGACACTGACGCCGCTCAGAATGATGCCGTTCCGCTGCTTCCAATCGATGAGGGTCGTCTACCAAGCGCAAAGGCCTCCCATAGCCGGGCCCGAAATGGACGTAGACGACGGACCGGTCAATGGACGCGGTAGCCTCGGCCCAACAGACGACAGAGGGATCGACGACGGGTTTCTACCGGAAAAACCTACTCGGGATGACCGTGACCGGGACGTTGGCCGAAGAACACCCGGCAGAAGAGACAGCTACCCGCCCAGCCCTTTTCCGTATGCACCCGAGTTTGGACCGCACTTGCCGCCGGTAATGGAAGATGCTACTGAATTAGAATTGACCTTTTCATGCGTTTGCTGATTGATAACTACTGTTTGCTTTTGATTATAGGTTATACATACGGCCGACGGGGCGCGAATAATTCCAGATGTGAACGTGTATCAACAGAAAAAGGCTCTCGCTCAAGGTATGATGGATCTGGCCCTACTCTCGGCCAATGCCAATCAGCTGCGCTATGTACTTGAGTCGTACTCGCGTCATCCCTATTTCTACTTTAGCCTGGTATTTATTTCGACCAGTATAATCTGTCAGGTGGCTGTAGGAATAGGACTTATTTGGAAAAGTCGATACAACATCAAGAATGAGGACGATTTTTGTAAAGCGGATCGAATTAACAATATGATCACGATTGGCATCTTTTTGATAACGCTGGTGAACGTGCTGATATCGGCGTTTGGAGTTGCGGAGCCGACACAGTCGGTGTAGTTTCGAATCAATCATTCAGTGACATTCACATGTGATAGGCATTTAGGTTTTACATTAAGGAATGGCATGAATCTCAGATTATACCGCCAATAAAAATAATTTCACGATTGCTAGCTTTCCGTTTTCCCCTAAATCCTTTAATTCAAACTGATGCTGGTTCAGGGTATTTCTGTGATTCTCTTTGCCAAACATATTATCAGTCAGTTTTTGACCACGCTGCGTCTACTGTTGAAGGTTTCGCACTGATAACGGAGACAAGCTAGAGCGATTTCATATCATTTATTTTTCTTTCAATCAACTAAGGAAGAAAACGCATTAGTCTTCTGTCAGAGTGTGGAGTGTGGAGTGACTTAGCACCTGGTGCAGGTAATATCGATCTCGATGGATATTCCGAAATCAGCCAAGCAGCAATTGATGAAATTTGCCAGTGAAAAACTGCTGGAGAAACTGAAGGACTTTGAAGAAAATAAAAAGCAAGCAGCAAGTGATTCAAGCGAACGGGGCTTACTGGACGAAGTTAGAAAACCGAGTTGGTCAGTGAACCTATCAATATGAGTGCCAAATCTGACTCCAAGGAACTGGTTCGGTACCATTCGGTGGTAGAGCTGGACGATTTTGATGAAGATTTCGATAGTTGTGTAGATTCAACGGAAAACATCCGGATGGATCCGCAAGAACAGGAGCGGGTCAGTCTGTTGGAAGTAACGAAAAACTGGCCCCATCGAACGGTAGGTAACACGTCTGAACTATCTTATCGAGGAAGAGATCAAAATGTGATTTACGTTATCGATAGGAAGCGACTTGATAAGGCCAAAATGCGAACGCGTGTGTGTCTCGACGGATGACGTGATTTTACAAATGTTGGTCGCTTTTATCAATGTTGTAATTAGTGATATACCATATAAGTGGCATATATCAATTACATACTGTGATTTATTACAGTTTCAATAGGTTGTTAAACCTCCTTATTGTTGTTTGGAGACTACCGTGAAGTACCCTAATTCTGCGCAGCACCTAATTATGAGCATTTTGCCAAAATTTTGCAGTTGATTGCAAGATTGTCAAACTTTATATTTTATCCCATACACAAGAGGACAACATCTATTTACATGTCGAATTAAATTCAAAGAATATTCAACCAAACTTTAGTTTGGAATGTTTTAAAATGCGCAAAAATTAGGGCATTAGGTGCGCAGAATATGGGTACTCCACGGTATTATGTCTGGTAAACTGATTTATATCAATTAACGATGAGCTCCTTCTGTTCTTTTAAAGGGTTTGAATTTTTATATTGAGCGTTTGGTTGGTTATTAGTAGAGAGCTTTCGGTACCATCTGACCCAAGGTGGTCTCAATAGTGTGTATGAAAATTTCAGCCATACTTAAACGCATACTAATACGATCCATATCAAGTAAAATCTGGTATACTGAAGTTGTCTTCTTTGTACCAATGCAACAGTGCCTGTGATATCAAACTTGCAGTTCCATTTTAAATCAAACGAGTAAAGGAGATGATTAGTTTCACACTGCCAGGCCTGTGTACTATGCCATGGGATATGAAGCGTCAGGCTGAAAGGTTTGTTTTACGGAGAAAAAGTGCACGTGCTTATGTATGAAAACAAAACGTTTAGCCCATATCGTTTACATTAATATATAACACTTCACTCCTAGGCAAAAATGCAATCAACAACTGTCATTATGTGGGTAATACACTATTCCTAGTATTCCTTACTCTTTTGCTTAACTGCTAAACTTCATTTGATAACCCGCTACTCCACCCGTCTTCCCCATCCAACTGAAGAAAAAAGACCACCTGAGATATTAGAGTCACCTTGATCTGACTGATGAATGATCAATATTCTTCTATTCCCTTAGAAGTCGAGAACATTTACAAACAGGAAGTATTTTTCCAACTAGTCTCTTTGAGCTCGCGAGATATTTGTACGAGGGGCACGCAAGAACTTATGAGTACAGTACACAGATAAAAAGAAACATTGAATTTTCTGCGTTATCTAATGCACATAAAGGGAATGCTAGATTTGCCAGAATATAATGGAATATTTAATGTCAATTTAAGCCAGATAACGCCTGAATCCAGCCTGTTGTATGACAGATTGCCAATATTGTTGTATGGTACATGCAAAGTTGCAAACAATTTCGTTGTTTACGCCTCGTTTAGCTTGGATTTAAACGAGGGGATATTTTACACACTTGTTAAAATTAATTATTTTTTTCTGTGTACACACTTACTGAAAGTATTACAAATACGCTTTTAATAGGGCTAATTATAGTCTAAGAACATCAGAATACCCACTAAAAACATGAATTACAATTAAATACTTTGAGTACTATGAAATACATATCTATAACAATTAAATAAATAAATACAGTTAAATACATTTTGAGTACATAGATAGAATGAAACATTTAATTTTCTGCTTTATCTAATGCACACAAAGAGGACGCTAGTTTTGGCATTATTCAATGGGATCTTTCATGTAAACTTAAGACAGATATCGCTGAAATCAGGTCTGTTGTATGGAAGATTGCAAACATTGTTGTATGCTGTATGCAAAATTGCAAACAATTACGTTGTTAAAGCTTGCTTTGGCTAAAATTCATTATATTTATCGGTGTACAGTAGAGTGATTCAAGTACCGTAATTTTAAGTACCGATTGATTATTTTGATTACAAGTGCCGATTTTGATACTCAAAATTCGTTTATATTAGAATGAGATGCTTTGAGTACCATAAAATACATTTTAAATACTTTTCAATGCCGTGTGTCAAATTAAATGCATATTAAATACAATTTAATACTATGCGAACCGTGTCATACATGTAATGTCTTTAAAGTCCCCTTAACTGATTTTTAACTACAATTTACTGAATCCTAGAGGGTTTGAGCTGTTTAGTGGAATACCTATAATTAGAAATTAGAAGAAAAATTAGTATTTTCAATTTAATTCCTACTACCTTTGCTTATCTTGACAGATACGCGTATTTCGTCTACAATTTGCGGACTTCTTCAGTGTCTCGTACTAATAACTCGGCTTGAGTCGACTAGTCGATTTATTAGTACGAGATACTGAAGAAGTTTGCACATTGTAGACGAAATACGCGTATCTGTCAAGATTAGCAAAGGTAGTTGGAATTAAATAGAAAATACTATTTTTTCTTCTAATTTCTAGTAACAATTTACTTTCTAAACCACAAATAAGTACATTTTATTACAGTTGAATTACCTTGAATACAATTGAATACATTTCAATTACCTAAAAATATCAAACACACAACACACTATTAAAAGAACACTCATTGAAACAGAAAACCACTCAGTTTATCCATAATGATTCCTATTCCAAATGAGTCAAATTTAGCGAGAAAATTTAGTTCAAATTAGTAACTTGAAAAATTTACCGCATTGACCGAACCCCGGATGATTGTCTCCAATATTAACTTTACCATATCTAATAAGATGTCTCTTTTGACCTCGGTTTTGACCCAATAACATTTCAACTTAATATGAGTAGTCCTAATAATAAAAAGGTAACAAACAAGCATATAGCATATGCAGTAACTCAACCCGAAATTTGCATTTCAGAAATGACAAGCATTATATAAGCATTATATCAGCATCGTGAATGCTATCTGTTGTAAAATTGGATTTCAAATGCTATTTTAATGCTTTTAGCCTGTAATAAGCATTTCGAATGCCAAACAGCATTTATGAAGCATTATAATAGCATTACAGTAAAGCAGCCGTATATTGGACCAAAAGCGGCATTTATGTGGCATTTAAGGTGACTAAAATGCTTAATAGACTGCCGTAAAGACGCTTTGGAAGTGCTTATTGGTTACCTGTGTAGCGTTTAGGTAGAACTTTTTAACATTCTTTAAGTACACACTAAAGAAAACCCTCTCTTTCATTTGTGTCACTGCCTCTTTTTTTTCACGAAAATTGTGTACCATTTCCGTGTGACTAAAAGAGAAAGGAATGCAATTCTTCTCAGTCACAGAGTAGAATGAAACGAGACTGTAGAACTCTTTATACCATCTCTAGTGTTGTATATACATTTGAGTATTATTAAAACTCATTGTAGGTACCCGTTATACTCTTGATATACTTTTAAGTATTTTATAAACACTTCAAATACTCTTTAAGTAACTTAATTATTTTTCAATTAATTTTAATTACTTAGAGTCCTATCAAAATACTATTGATTGTTTTAAATTCCCTAAAATGTTTGTAAATACTCTGTAAGTAGAGTGAAATCCGAAAGAATTTTCAATACGACCCACTAAGTGCCTTTGTATTTGTACTTATAAAACTATCTACTGTGTAAGTTATTATGATTGTCGTTGAGAAGATTTCACAATAAACTTCAACATTGCATGTGATGTCAGGGGTGAAATAAACGAGAAGTCTTCATTTTTTCAGTACTATTGTTTTTGAACAAATTTAATCAGTTATCAATTTATTCAATCGCTCCTTACTGAACTTTTATGAAAACGCATACACTGTGTTCAATAAGAGATCGAATACCAATTCTCATCATTGCGTAGGTATGCGCCATGTACATATTCAATATTGATATTGGTGTCAGCATCGCAATAAAGCGCTTTTTGAACGGTAAACCATGCTGAAACCGCATGAGGTCAAGCACAACTTTGTCTACACGACCCTCAGGCGATACCGAGAGACGTCCTCTACCGATGAACGTGCGATATCCGGTCGGCAGGGACACCACGGGCCATCAAGGTCAGAAGGGACCGGATTCAGCACAAAATGAACCGCTCAATCCGCAAAACTGCTACTGATCTCAACGTTTCCATCGGGACTGCACACTTCATATTTAGCAAGGACCTTGGTTATAAGCCTTAGAAAAAACCCAAGGTCCGTGGCGTTTTGGAGGCTATCAGCAAAAAGCAGATCCAAGATGATGCTCTCTCGGCACTCTGGTCAGGATTTCGTATTTTTCGAACGAGAAACTGTTCGTGCTGCAGCAGCCGCACAATGTGCAAAATAACCGTGTATGTAAGTCAACGAGGGGTAGTATTTCTGATTCCAATATAAACATATCTCGGTTCCAAATTGCAGTATCGGTGATGGTTTCGGAAGGGGGGGGGGGGCGGGGCTGATGCAGAACATAAAAAACGTCAAAATCAAGGCAGCGTACTACAAAACTGACGTTTTGGAGAAGGTTGTTGCTCTCAGTCTCCGAGGCCTCTTCGTAGATGAGCATTTCATGTTCCAACAGGACGGTGCATTAGCTCACAGCAACACCAGGTTTCTCTCTCAGGTGCTTACTCCGGTGGCACGATTTTCAACTGATATGAGATAGCTTTTCAATCGTTTACACGAGTGCTTTTAAAAATTGGGTAAATCGATTTTTTCATCGATTGCTACCTGCTCTCAAACAAATTGACTCGTAATTTCCACGTGAAATTTCACCTAACTTTCACCTGAACACGAACCAAATCTTCATCAGTAAAATCAGGTGAACAATACGTGCTAGTGAATTGTACGTAAAAAATCATGTAACATTTATGTGATTTTCACGTAGAATGTGGATTTACGTAGAAATCACGTAGCTCTTACGCGAATTCCACGTGTTCATTACTAGTTTTGGCAGTGGACAAAAATTACGTGTGTTTCACGTGGAAACAACGTGTCGATTTTTTTGAGTGCAGTCGGTGCGATGAATTGTCAATAAATATAAGTAGGCCATATACAGAAAAAAATATATCCTATCAGTTTGTTTACCGATGCAATGAAGCAATTTTTACTTTCAATCATCCGCCATCGTGCCGCACTTTTTGCCGGCCGGATACAGCCGAGCGGCCATATACAAAATCCTGGCGCTCCTGAAGAAAGGTGAGAACATCGAGCTCAAGCCGGGTTCCGGTAGTTCATCGGTTTTGTGTGCCCGGTTGGTTACAGCAAACGCCGAAGCAAAAGGCGGAATGCAAGGTGGCGAAATTCCGTGCCTTGGGCCCGGAGCGGCTGATAGTGCTGTCTTCGCAACGTGATTGTGACCATGGACGACGTGAAGTACCTGACGCTCGACGGCAAGGGACCATCTGTTGTCAAGGCTGGAAGTCTCCGTAATAAAGTAATAATAATAAAAACAAATTCCGCAAAGCGGTCCCTGGATGGACTATTTAGAGGTTGCAATTGTCTCCAAGAACGCCCTTCCACAAAGTTCACACGTGATTTCCGTCTCACTCGACGAAACAGCTGGATGGGTTCTCTGCATCGTCGATTTACTAGCTGCTGGTATGGACTTAATGGGAACTGATTACTTAGACCCTTTCCAGGACGAAGGCCTGTTCCCTTAAGAACGTCAGCATCTCATAGTGAGTGGTGAAGTGAGAAAAGTCACCTGCAGTGACGTGACTCTTCTGGGTAAATCAAACAAAGAGTCACGCCACTTCAGGTGACTTTTCTCACTTCACCAAGACGTTGTCACTTCGACTCTCGGAATAACCCTCACAAGATGGATCACGACCCGCATAATCACAAACCATTACTGAACTATTTAACTTATTGTTGAGGATCGCATCCATTATTGTTACGTCATTTACACTTATAGTTGACAACTATAAACTAACAATCTCCACTATAGTTTCAACAATATATCAGATGGTAAAAGGCCAAATAACAATATGCTGAATAGGCGGTTAAGTTAGGTTACCATAAAAAAATTGCAATTTTCACGAGCAAAATTTTAGCTGTACTCTACGTCAAAAAGTTAATATATAATCCAGACCGAGTGCAGACAATAATAAACCTTTCAATGACAATATGGCAAACAATAACAATATGTGTTAATGTAGAGGTCGTATGGTGAAAATGAGATTAAACTATTCGATAACAATAACATTAAATGTGATGATATGTCATATATTCGAAATACAGTTTCGACATATAGCAAATTGTTTTCGTTATGGGAAATTCCTCCTATTCTCTCGAACCTTGCTCGAGGAACTTTAGTCTTCTACCTGCTTGACACATTCGTCCACTAAGCTCCGATGCTCAAATGACTCTTCTTCGTTTGAGGATTCAGTAGATCATTGATTTGAGAAGCACTAGTGTGACGCTTATTCTTATGCCTTTCTTCAAAGAGTTGCTAGCTGCGTGTAATTGCCTCCATCGATTGATTCTTGGCAACAATGAAGCCAGCTCACTGCCAAAAGGGGTTAAAAAATGCCCCTATTTGTGGAATCTCGGTCCAATAGGAATCAGCCAGCTAGGTTAACCTCGATGTTAAACGGGACATACGTCTTACCTTGATAGCGCCAAGAATCCAAAAGTGATGAAAGATGGCCGTGCGCTGTCTTCACATCGGATGGTGGTTGTCGCTGTGCCCGGTCGACATATACACGCAAAAAAAAAAGCCGCAGTAAAATTAAGCGCAATCACCAACAATTTTCAGCTGACTATAAATGCGTTTGATTTTACCATGCCTGCGATTAGATCAACCATGGTGCGGTTGATATCAATATGTGGTTTATCAAATATACCACAAACGTTGAAGATTTTACCGTAAACGTAGTAAATTTGACTGAAATTTCATGGTAGTTTTAAAGATAGGCGTAGTCGGGTAAAATGGTAGTTTTTACTACAAGATTTCTTTCTGTGACTGAATATATATGTCGACTTCATATTGAGTGTTGGGTACCTGAATGTTCAGGCTGTTATAATGTTATTTTATGTACTAAATATATTACGCACACTATTGTGCATCCATCAAACAATAAACCGCTTTTAATGAAATTTTTTAGAAGCATTTCAAAATTTTCGTCCTTTACTTTACCATGGGAGCTGTCAGATTCAACACCAACGTGTCTTCTTCTTTTTTCAACCTGGATTCGTCTATTGTGGATCGAGCCGAGAATCTGCTTCCAGAATAATAGTTGCGCTGATAGTTATTGTTCTTTAATTGAATATATGTTTGCATCTGAAAGCTACAGGATTCTGATGGATTGTGTGGTTCGCCCTGCTTTGTTATGAATTGTGTCAATCACCCGGATTTTGAATGAATGAGATGTGCCTCAAATTATCAACACTGTTTGCACCCAAAAAATTGAATCAAGCTCAAGCTCAGGGATGCCAGATATTTTTTTCAAATATCTGTGATAAAAATTAGAAATATCTGGGAATGTCTATAAAAGTCTGTAATTTTTTTTTTACAAAATGACAAAATTACAAACTTACATTTAAAAAAAAAAACAACAAAAAGACGTAATAAGTGAGCGAGTTATGTCCTTTTCGCTATAATTGTGATTATGCAAACATTTCTGCACGTATTTCTTGGATCGCATGCAACTTTACACTATTGTTTCATATTTTTAAAGTGGCACTAAAGCTTGATGACAAAGCTTTCAAAAAAAAAAATTCCACTGTAACGTTCTTTCCAGTTTTGTACTTTAAAATCAAAATTTAGTTTTCATTTGATAAATTCAACAGACTTTTAATTGGTTCATCAATAATCATTGAATTTCAAAAGATAAAAAAGTCAATTTTCTGTTAAATTAATAGCAAAGTTGAATTCAAAATTTTGATTTTAATTTCATTTTTCAAGCACTACAATGACACTAAAGATTTCTCTTGTAGATTAAGTCAAGGGGCTGTTATTTTCGATTTAAACATTTGTGTTTCATTTGTATGAAAGACTCTGCTTTCCGGGAAGGGAGCGGTCCATAAGAACCTTCCCCTGCTCCAAAAACCCCTCAAACATTAAATTTCACGCTGATCGATTCAGTAGTTTTCGAGTCTTTAAGGTTCGGACAGACAGAATTTTGTTTATAGATATATATATATATATATATATATATATATATATATATATATATATATATATATATATATATATATATATATATATATATATATATATATATATATATATATATATATATATATATGCTATATATATTCTCTACTTTGAAGCATTCTTGAAAACTTCGTGTATATATTGATACACTTCTTGATTTTCTTACACTTCTCAGCTTAACTTCGGGGAAATTTACTTACTGATCAAATCTTCCAAACGAGGTGAGATGGAAAGTAAAGAATTTTAATTCCTGCATGATTGTGTGTCCTCGTAGTAAGGTGTAAACAGTAGGATAGATGTTTTTTACCTTGTTTTTAATATTTTGTGATGAACATAATTATGGTCATACGAATTATTTTTGTATAGACTGCTTCTTCGGTTAGTCAGTTATTATCTATTATGCACTACCTGCAGAGTCAAGAAGGAATTTTTCAAAAACATCAGTAAAGAACTCCTCAGAAGTTCACAAAAGGACTTCTCAGAAGTTGCGAAACTACCCAGAAGAGCTAGAGAGCTTCCCTAAAGTTCCGAATCAAACATTCCAGCATTTAAGAATGAGAACTGCTCGAAGTTCACAAAAGCTCAGAAGTTATGATAAATTCTTTTGATAAAATCAGGAAGAATCTTTTCAGAAGTATAGGGGGATTTTTCTAGTAGTTCAAGCAAGAATTTCTCAGATATTCAGGAACTAACTTTCCGAAGTTCAGCACAATACTCTCTGAAGTTCAGAAGAGATTATTTCAGCAGGTCAGAAAAGAACTTCTCAGAAGTTCAGGAAGATACTTCTAGCAACTTAAGAAGATTTTCCAAGAAATTCTGAAGAGTACTTTCTCAAAGTTTTGCAGAAACTTTCCTCGTAGTTCAGGATGGGACTTATCAAAAAAAAAGTCTGTTGAATTTTACAAATGAAAACTAAATTTTGATTTTAAAATACAAAACTGGCAAAAGCGTTGCAGGGGGAAAAATAACTTTGGAAAATTGTGTAATCTATGCGAAGCTTCAAGCTTCAGTGTCACTATAAAAATATGAAACAATAGTGTAAGGTTGCGTACAATCCAAGAAATAGATGCAGACATGTATACATAATCACACAAACAGCAATAATGACATAACTCGCTCTCTTATTACGTCTTTTCGTTGAAAGAAGTCTAATTTTCTAAAAAAATTACAGACTTTTATAGACATTCTCAGACATTTCAAATTTTTATCACAGACATTTGAAAAAAATATCTGGCATCTCTGTTATATTATCAAAACAAAGCTTGAGCTGGGATGCCATATTTACAGACATGTCTGTAAATTTGCAGACTTTTCATTATTGTTGCAGACTTTTTAAACGATGCAGACTTTTAGCAGATATTTTATTTAGGTGACAGACTTTTACAGACATTTGAAATATTTTTTTAAATTTCAAATAAAGGTATTCTCTGAAGGTCAGATTTAAAACGTAGGAGGATCTAAACAGTATAGTAGACACGGTAAGAAGCTTTTTTGAAATATTTTAAAATACCGTAGGTATCATTTAAAGTAGAAATCCTTGAAGAAACGAAAGCGATGGGCCAACTTTTTGACATAGCTGCCCTACGCTCAATTTGAACTACTTTTATTCAATTTCACAACCAGCCATGCTCTTACGGACATATCAAAACTTACTCTTCACATCTTTGGTTCTAGGGTTGCATGTTGATAAGAAGGATAAATCCAATTTACAAACATTAATATGGGCATCGCCAGAGGCTTTCGGCGTGAAGCCAGCAAACCTAGTAAGACATTGACTAGGAACTCGAGTTATTTGGCCAACCAATACGCCTTGGGTCGGAATAACAAAAAGTAATCCTAACATCCTAACAGTTGCTCTAAAGCCTAGTCGGTTGCCACTCGGAGACAGAATAGCAGTAAAAATTATGAGCTATTGAAATAAATCTTAAAACTCTGAATTTTTCCAAAGTACTACTAAACGCATAATTTCAGTATATCGCTGATTAAGATTAGATTCCTGGAAATAAAGGAAGAAAGTACCCAGAATTACATCCTGAAAAGTTAAACAGTAGGCTTCCTAGAGCTTCAGAAAGACAATTCCCGAGGAAGAAACTTTATCGAAAAAAAAAATTCTCCGATGGTCAGGTTGAAACTTCTCAGAAATATTGGGAGCAAGCAGTTCAAGCAAAACGAATCTTCAAAAGTTCAGAACCAATCATTGCCGAAGTTCAAGATCGTACATACCAGAATTTCAGGACAGAACTTCCCCAAGAATCAGGAGAAGACTTATCAGAGCTTCAGGAAAGAGGATATTTTTTGAAGTTCGGAACTTTTCAGTGATTTTGGAGTTCTTCCCTGAAATTCAAGATTGAATTTCCCAGAAGTTCAGAAAAAAACTTACCCATATTTTAAACGGGAAAAACCTATAATTTCTCGAAAAATCTGGAAAAAAAATTCTTCGGAAAGTGCTAGCCAGGGTTTCCAAAGCTCAGAGGAGAACATTTCAAAATTTCAGAACGAGGATTTCTAAAAATTCTTTAGAGAGAACAGAAAGAAACTTCCCAGGAGCATAGAGAGTACTTTCTTCTTATTTGCGCAACAATTTTCCAATAGTTCCGGAACTTCCCAAAAGTTCGGAAGTCCAGGATGAAACTTCAAGAACAAATTTTAGGGAATTTTCCTAGAAATTGGAGACGGCTTTAATTTTAAATAAAAATGTCCTCGCATTTCAGGGTGACCAATCAAAAGTTTGAAAAGAATAAGCTCAGGAAAAAACTTACCAGAAATTTACCAGAGAGGGCACTACCTGTAAGATCAAGAAGGAATTTTTCAAAAAAATCAGTAAAGAACTCCTCAAAAGTTTACAAGAGGACTTCTCAGAAGTTCCGAAGAGACCAAACGTTTAGTTGGAACCACCCAGAAGTGCTAGAGAGCTTCCCTGAAGTTTCGAATCGAACATTCCATCATTTCAGAATGAGAACTTTTTAGAGTTCAGAAAATAGGTAAGTACTTTTTATAAAATCAAGAAGACACTTTCCAAAAGTGTAGGGGGAACTTTCTAGTAGTTCAAGCAGGAGTTTCTCAGAAATTCAGAAACAAACTTCCCCGAAGGTCAGGAAAATACTCCCCTGAAGTTGAGAAGAGAACATCTCGGAAGTTCAGAAAAGTACTTATCAGAAGTTCAGGAAGATACTTCAGACAACTTTAAGAAGATTTTCAAAGAAATTCTTGAAAGTACTTTTCCAAAGTTTTGCAGAAATTTTCCTCGTAGTTTAGGATGGGACTCATCAGAAGTTAAAAAAGTAACTATGTTCAGGAAAAAACTTACCAAATGTTTTTGGAAAGTGAGGTTGAGTTATTAAATGTGAATTTCGAAAAAATAAGGAGTGACTGCCAAGAAGTTCATAAGGAATTTTGTGTGAGGTTCAGGAGTAAACTTCCCAGAATTTTAGCACAGAGCCCAGAAATTCAAGAGATAATAACTGACTAACCGAAGAAGCAGTCTATACAAAAATAATTCGTATGACCATAATTATGTTCATCACAAAATATTAAAAACAAGGTAAAAAACATCTATCCTACTGTTTACACCTTACTACGAGGACACACAATCATGCAGGAATTAAAATTCTTTACTTTCCATCTCACCTCGTTTGGAAGATTTGATCAGTAAGTAAATTTCCTCAAGTTAAGCTGAGAAGTGTAAGAAAATCAAGAAGTGTATCAATATATACACGAAGTTTTCAAGAATGCTTCCAAAGTAGAGAATATATATATATTATATATATATATATATATATATATATATATATATATATATATATATATATATATAAATTAAATTTTTAAGGATGTTCGGGGTGTTTTTAAAAAACACTAACTACTCTTCGCTACGGTCTACAATCGAATGAATAACATTTTATTACCTGTACAAAATGTATCAGAGCTTGGACGACCAAAAGTGCTTATGAGTAATATTTGGAAATGCTTATGTACTAGCTACCTATCGCAGTTGTTACCAGGGGGTGTCGGGTTTCTGTCGTTGCTGTCGTCGTCGTCTTGCTGAGTCCACGTGTTTCTGATGATGGTGCTATCATGGAAATTCGCAGGTTGCGAATGACTGTAGCACGCTGCTGCTTCTGTTGTTGCTGTTGTTGTTGTTGTTCTTGCTGCTGCTGGTACTGCTGACGCCAACGTTGCTTCCTTTCGTAGAATAGCTAGTCTGTGTTCTATGCCTTGGGTTGATGTCGGAGGGTGGTTCCTAACTACTCCCCCCTTAAAGTTGATTCGTCCCGAATCAATGATCTTCTCTGCTGACGCCTCCGCTGATGAGTCTTCCTGTCTCTTAGTATTCAAGCATGCAAATGTTCCGTGTGTGTGTTTGGCAATCACATATGCTGCAACGACAATCACTGAAAAGATACTTATGGATGAAAGTCCTACACTTATGTAGGTGTGTTGGCTGTTAGCTCTCTTTAACTGTGAGAGTTCTTGGCGGTTGTGAATGTGTAGTTGATGGAGTTTGTGAATTGTTATTTGGGGTATCTCGAAATCAGATTGATCGATGTGTACCCCGTCCAGTGGTATGATGTTTTGCCTAGGTTTGAACTGTAGCTCTCTATTATTGAACGTTTTGTTATTCAAGGTTACAGAACAATTTGAAAAGCTGATCAAAAACGTTCCTTTTAGCGTTCTGTTTGAGAGGTTACAATCCGTCGTCATTTGTACGGATGATCCATTTTTAACGATAATATGGTTTTCAGTGATGCGCTTGATTTCCTCGATTGCTATGGGTTCGGTGAAAATGCATTTACCTGAATATCCTCTAAGAATTTTCGAGAAGCACTCATCTTTGGATTCGTCTGACAGTAACTTCTGGTTGCAAATGCTGTGCTCCTCTATCGATTGGCATAGTCCATGGATGAAGTATGTTGTCCTGTTGTCAACTAGTGCTGTGCTAGATGGTAATTTGATGGTTTTTCCTTTTATTGGCAACGGTTCCAGCAAGATCTTGTTGAAGATACCTGGTTCTAATTGCGGGATGAGGATTACAAAGTAGAGCTTCCTAATTTTATAAAATGCTTGAATTTCCAAAAACTCATATGCTTGATCAGAGCTTATAAGGGTAACATTTTGATTTTCCAATATTTTAATTATTATCTCTAGTTCATCAGTTTCAAGGAAATTTTTCGAAATTATATGAATTTTGCTTAACTGTAGTGTCTCGAATATAGATTCTAAATGATCTTTTAGTTGGTCTAATTGGTAAGAAATTTTGAAAGCTTCTACAAAGATTGTGAAGTTAGGGAAGGTCCATTAATTATGTCACGCAGTAAGGGGGGAGGGGGGGTTTGGGAAAACGTGACGGTCCATACAAAAAATTTTAAAGGTCCATACAAAAAACGTGACAAGGGGGGGGGGGGTTTATAAAAAGTCAATTTTTGCGTGACGTAATTAATGAACGTTCCCTTATGGTTAACTTGCTGTATGTCTAAGGTTTCTTGACGTATTCTTATTAGTTCTTTAGATATGCGGATCTGTTGCTCATTGATGTGGTTTGTTAATCTATTTATACGGGTCTCTAATCGTTTGTTAATTCCTACTTGAATATTATTACCTTTTACTAGTTCTTGATTCTTGAGTCTAATTTCGCTGAGTTCGGTATTAATTTGTATCAAATCGTTATCATCTAAATTGCCCGTGATAAGTTTAATTCCTGACCCTAATACATTGAAAGCTCCTCTTTTACTTCTTCTGTTTGGAGTTAAATTTTGGTACAATTTTATAACTTCAAGATATTTTTTTCGCAACAGATCAGTGATATCTGTGTTATGAATTGATCGTAGTCCTAACACAATGTCATTTAGTTTTTCCAAAACTGGTCTGTAGATGTCTAAGTCAATTTCGTGGTAAAGTTTAAAGTGTCCGTTGGTAACAAATGCTTCTCCCATATGTACTGTCAGAAGTCCGGGGTTTGTGTCTAAATTTTGAATATGAATAGTTTGCGCCCACGTGAATATGGGTAGGTAAATCGGGAGTAGCAGGTATAAGTATATCATCTTTTCCAACACCTTGTTTTCTGGGTGTATTTTTCCTAAAAGAGAAGAGATGATTAGTACGGTTGCAAAATCTATAGAGGGAACTGTTCTAGTCTCTAACGCGGCGCAATTTGCCTTTGTGCAATTTGCGACTTGCGCTGTCTTCATACGTCTGGTGACGGTCTTCGGATACTTTCACGTTCTCGAACAGTTCTCTCGTTTTTTGTTTAATCCCTTGCCGTCTGTTGAAAACATTCTGGCCGGGCTCTAAAGGAGGTGGTTCTTATCTCCTTTTATTATGCCAATCAAGTTGATTTTGTTGGCTTTTTGTCATTTCCAGGATTGCCTCATCATACAAGCGATTCCTGGCTTCGACCATCTTTTCTACGTCCAATGGTCGTTCACTGCCATCCTTTAACCCGTAAAATATTTCTCTGGGTTTTAATTTGGTGGCGGTGTGAATGGCGTTATTGTACATAGTACACGCCAGTAAAAATTTCTTTTGGCATAAATTTTCAAATTTGTGCCTGTTGCAACGAAAGATTTCGCTCACGGTCGAGTGAAATCTCTTACTGTGCCATTGCTTTCGCTATGGTTGGCCGGTGTAAAATATTGTTGTATATTGAGTTCGTTAAGTAAGCCTCTTATCTCTATGGATTTTATTGCGGGTTCATTGTCTGAAACTAGTAGCTTAGGGTATCCATAAAGAGAAAAATATTTTATTAACCCTTTTCTTACATGGGGAATTGCCTTGATTTAATCGGTATAAGTGATCCGAATCTAGAAAATTTATCAATAAATGACATAAAAATATTGGGTTGAGCTATAAAAATATCTGCGTGCACGATGTCAAGGGGTGCCGTGGGTAACGGGGTTTCCCGAATTTAATCTGGTAGGGCTTCCTTTCATACTTATTGCGATTGCAAGCGTCACACATGATAACGAATAGCCTTATTTTCCTTTTCAAGTTTGGAAAATAGTGTCTCCTTAAAACTTCTTCATAATTTTCTTTGATGCCACGATGAGCGCATTCGTGGGTTTGCTCGATTAGCAAATCCTGCTCTTCCTCGGATGTGACGTCAATTAATTGTTTCTGGGAAATTTTTATCTTGAAATTTTTGTGTCTACTGAAATAGTTTCTGTAGACGACTTGAAGAGATTGTATAACGTTCTCTGGACACATTATACAGTTAACTCTTTTAGGATTCGTATATTCCTCAAAATTCTAATCAATGCGGGTACTCCAAAGTTAAGCTTTGTAATAACACGCCTATGAACTCTGGGAAATATTTCTTCAAATGTTTCGGAGTCCTCATTTCCAATCTTCAGTATAATTTGATTATGGAAGAAATTAATAGGTTGTTCTGTACACTTTATTAAATCCGTGATGTCGGATTCGGCAGAGTGTACTGATGAACTGTCCGAGGAATCATCAGCTGGATCATCTGATGTTCCTTCGTTATTATTTATTTCTGAACTCTCTTGGGGTATCCTGGACAGGGCGTCGGCAACAACGTTCTGTTTGCCAGGTTTGTACACAGGAGTGAAATTAAACTCTGATAAGCGTAGTCTCCATTTTACTAGCTTAGAATTTGGAGTTTTCAAATTCAAAGCGTACGTTAACGGTTGGTGGTCCGTGTACAACGTAAACTTTGTTCCAAATAGATAGGGCCTAAAATGTCTGGTAACCCAATCTATTGCTAGGAGCTCTTTTTCGATCGCCGAGTAGTTCTCCTCGGGCTTAGTTAATGTGCGGGATGCGTAGGCGACCGGCCTGTCTTGGCCAACGGTTCCTTGTGACAATACGGCACCAATTGCGAATTTGCTCGCATCCGTAGTCAAAATAAATGGGCGTGAGAAATCTGGATACTGTAACACGTCACTACTAGTAAGCAGATATTTGCAAGTTTCGAATGTTTTTAGAAATAAAGGAGTATGTTCTACCTCTTCTTTATTCCTTAGTTGAACTGTAAGAGGTTTCGTGATCTTTGCGAAATCTCTTATAAACCGTCTATAATAGCCCAAAAGTCCTAAGAAGCCTTTAAGCTCTTTTTGATTCCTTGGGACTGGCCAATTTTTAATACTTTCAATTTTTCCAGGATTGGGTTTAACACCCTCATCCGTCACAATATGCTCAAGAAAGGCGACTTCTTTCCTTAAGAACTCGCTTTTGTCAAGCTGCACCTTTAAATTTACCTTTTCTAATTCTTTAAGAACTTTAGACAAGTTAACTAAATGTTCTTGTAGTGAGGATGAAAAAATTATAATGTCGTCAATATAAAAAAGACAACATACACCTATCAGGTCCCGCAAAACATGATCCATCACCCTTTGAAAGGTGGCTGGAGCGTTTTTTAGCCAAATGGCATCCTCACAAATTCATACAATCCATGATCCACTGAGAATGCGGTCTTTTGGATGTCTTTAGGGTGAACCTCTATCTGGTGGAAACCAGAGGCAAGGTCCAACGTGGTGAAATATTGACAACGCCCAAGTTTGTCCAATATTTCGGTGATATTCGGAATCGGATACCGATCATCAATTGTTTTAAGATTGAGTTTTCGGTAATCGATTACCAGACGCCATTTCCTATGGCCTGATGCATCCTCCTTTTTTGGGACAATCCAAATGGGTGATGCCCACGGGGAGGTGCTTGGTCGAATTATGCCCTGCTCAAGCATTTTAGATACTTGGTTTTGCACTTCATCTTTGTGACAAAACGGATATCTATAGCTCTTCGTATAGCAAGGGAGTTCGTCTGTGGTCCTAATGCGATGTTTAATAACATTCGTAAAGGATAAATCTGTTGCTTCTGTGTAAAAGGTATTCTCAAATCTTGAAATTACCTTGAGTAAACCTGTCTTTTCCTCTGCATTGAGATGATCTAATCTCAGTTGATTAGAAAATCTCGACTTGCAATTTGTTGTGGTAATGGGAGCTGAAACTTCCTCGAAGTTATGTATTTGGAATGAGATACTATCGAGATCCAGTTTTATCTTTACGTTTTCCGGGTTATCATTAAACAAAGGAAATATGGCTTCGTTTTGCTTAGCTTGATAAATTCCCGCCGGAATTAAAATTTGAGGAGTTATTCGAATGTCGTTTTCAATATAAAAATCACCTGACGTTATAGGAACGGGTAATGATTTATATAGGATGGAATGCTGAAAGTGGCATTCTGCTATCCTGGGAAATTTCTTTTGCATTTCGATTTTTTCGTTACCTATAAGAATACTATTTTCTTTTGCATTTATTATGGCGTTGAGGTTACGTAAGGATTCGTATCCTATCAACCCATCAAAAAATTCATGAAACTTAAAAATATAGAATCTTTGTTTCTGGGGCAGGTTTCTTAAGAAGAGATTCGAAGGCATTCCATTCGACATACTCATTAATGGGAAAGGTACCGCTAATATTCTTTACGTTATGTGTGGTTGTATTCTTCCTATATTTTGGCTCCACAATTTTTGGTGATATATAATTTTTATTAGCTCCGCTGTCTACAAGCAGACGGAGTTTTCCCTTCCTGGAGTTTATCTCGAGGTATGGCAGGAAATTGTTACCCGTTAAGTCTGGGCATTTGGTTCTAATGCCACTGAAAAATTTAGTTCATCGTTATTACTTTCATCTCCAGCTGGGGGATTCGTGTCAAGCGTATTTTCTGATTCGTTCATTTCACAATTTTCGTCAAGCGGTTCGCTGGCTTGTGGGTAGTAAGTGTGGCAATGCATATCTACAGGGTATGCATCTGGATGAGGCTGGTGCTGTAGATAACCGAAAGAAGGTGCATAGGGAGGAAATCCAAAATGCTGTTCATGCATGTTTGGTCTAAATCGGTTTATATTTTGCTTGAAGCCGGTTTGTGATTGCGGCTCTTGCTTTATTGCTAATTGTCTCGGTTGAGTCGGTTGAAATGGTGGCATTGCTGATGTCATTGGTATCGGTGGTTTGGAGTAACCTGATGTTGAAGCCATTCTGGGATAGTTGAACGAATTTGGCTTTTGAAAGGGTTTCTGATAGTTTAATGCTGGGCCTGCACTTTGCGGCACTCTAGCATTGTATGTGGGTAAAAATTGTTTGAAATTTGGTTTTTCGCGTCTCCGGCGCATGGCTGCCTCTTGCTCTGCTGCGCATTGGTATGCTTCAATGAGAGTTTGAGGGCGACTAGTTCTGGTCAAAGCAGACATAGTTTCATGTAGACGGTCAACAAATGCGTTGGTCATTAGGGTTTCGTATGTCCCCATTATAGCTTTCGCATGATCTCTGGTTTCCTTGTTGATCATAATCTTAGCGTTAATGTCCGCTAAAAGAGATCGACATTCATAATAAAAATCTGTAACACTCAGAGATCCTTGGTTTACGTTTGTTAATTTCGATACTAGGCTCGACAAATCACGCTTGTCGCCAAAGTAGTCGGTTAACGTGTTCTTAATAGCACGCCATTCCAGAGGGGTATGGCTGGCTGAAAGCGCATCATTCGCTTTCTCTTTTATTTTGTCGCGAATTATTCCCATCCAAACGGGCATCGCTCGCTCCTGTTCTACGACGGGCAGCGGCTTTTTCGCTTCGTCTATTTTTTCCTCGACGGATTCAATCCATCTCGGCAAATTTTTCGGGTTCCCATTAAACTCGGGAATCATTTTTATGAGGTCTGGAATCCTCAGGTGGTTACCCGCAGCAATTTGCTCTTCGGCTGGGGAAGATGGTATAGCTTGTGCGGCTGCTGTCTGAAGGGCAGCAATCTGTGCACTAGCAGCTTGAGCCCGCTGGCCCTGTGCCTCAACGAGGGCGACTAATTCTTCTATCTGCCGTTGCAACTCAGCCACGGTTCTAGTCATTTTTTTGTCTTAATTGATAGCACTACTAAATGATAAACACTGATTAACACTTCTTATTGATAACACAACTTATTGATAATGCACAACTTTAATTGATTTAACTTTTGCTTATTATGTTAGTTCGCGGCCTAACTGTGATATTTTACCGATTTGCTTACCACTGGTGGGGGCGCCTCGATGTGTTATTAGTAGGGGTTATATTATAGGCGGAGAAGACGGAACCAAAACGGGTTCGAAATCTCGCTGTTACTTAAATCTAGATTTAACACTCACCTTAAATTCGTGATAAGTCGTCACGAACGGTTTCCCTGGCAAGCGTTGGTTCGTGCGGATGCACTGATTAGCGTCTTCCTTCGTGCTGGTCTTGGTGCTGTCCCTCAGTTGGAATTCGATGGCTGCTGCCGCTGCTATCGCTCGCTGTTGATTAGGATTCACTGACTACACTTTTGGAATATAACTAATACTCAGCGCATCCTACCGGCTGCGCCAATTAAATTTTTAAGGATGTTCGGGGTGTTTTTAAAAAACACTAACTACTCTTCGCTACGGTCTACAATCGAATGAATAACATTTTATTACCTGTACAAAATGTATCAGAGCTTGGACGACCAAAAGTGCTTATGAGTAATATTTGGAAATGCTTATGTACTAGCTACCTATCGCAGTTGTTACCAGGGGGTGTCGGGTTTCTGTCGTTGCTGTCGTCGTCGTCTTGCTGAGTCCACGTGTTTCTGATGATGGTGCTATCATGGAAATTCGCAGGTTGCGAATGACTGTAGCACGCTGCTGCTTCTGTTGTTGCTGTTGTTGTTGTTGTTCTTGCTGCTGCTGGTACTGCTGACGCCAACGTTGCTTCCTTTCGTAGAATAGCTAGTCTGTGTTCTATGCCTTGGGTTGATGTCGGAGGGTGGTTCCTAACTTATATATATATACATATATATATATATATATATATATATATATATATATATATATATATATATATATATATATATATATATATATATATATATATATATATATATATATAAATATATATATATATATATATATATATATATATATTCTCTACTTTGGAAGCATTCTTGAAAACTTCGTGTATATATTGATACACTTCTTGATTTTCTTACACTTCTCAGCTTAACTTCGGGGAAATTTACTTACTGATCAAATCTTCCAAACGAGGTGAGATGGAAAGTAAAGAATTTTAATTCCTGCATGATTGTGTGTCCTCGTAGTAAGGTGTAAACAGTAGGATAGATGTTTTTTACCTTGTTTTTAATATTTTGTGATGAACATAATTATGGTCATACGAATTATTTTTGTATAGACTGCTTCTTCGGTTAGTCAGTTATTATCTCTTGAATTTCTGGGCTCTGTGCTAAAATTCTGGGAAGTTTACTCCTGAACCTCACACAAAATTCCTTATGAACTTCTTGGCAGTCACTCCTTATTTTTTCGAAATTCACATTTAATAACTCAACCTCACTTTCCAAAAACATTTGGTAAGTTTTTTCCTGAACATAGTTACTTTTTTAACTTCTGATGAGTCCCATCCTAAACTACGAGGAAAATTTCTGCAAAACTTTGGAAAAGTACTTTCAAGAATTTCTTTGAAAATCTTCTTAAAGTTGTCTGAAGTATCTTCCTGAACTTCTGATAAGTACTTTTCTGAACTTCCGAGATGTTCTCTTCTCAACTTCAGGGGAGTATTTTCCTGACCTTCGGGGAAGTTTGTTTCTGAATTTCTGAGAAACTCCTGCTTGAACTACTAGAAAGTTCCCCCTACACTTTTGGAAAGTGTCTTCTTGATTTTATAAAAAGTACTTACCTATTTTCTGAACTCTAAAAAGTTCTCATTCTGAAATGATGGAATGTTCGATTCGAAACTTCAGGGAAGCTCTCTAGCACTTCTGGGTGGTTCCAACTAAACGTTTGGTCTCTTCGGAACTTCTGAGAAGTCCTCTTGTAAACTTTTGAGGAGTTCTTTACTGATTTTTTGAAAAATTCCTTCTTGATCTTACAGGTAGTGCCCTCTCTGGTAAATTTCTGGTAAGTTTTTTCCTGAGCTTATTCTTTTCAAACTTTTGATTGGTCACCCTGAAATGCGAGGACATTTTTTATTTAAAATTAAAACCGTCTCCAATTTCTAGGAAAATTCCCTAAAATTTGTTCTTGAAGTTTCATCCTGGACTTCCGAACTTTTGGGAAGTTCCGGAACTATTGGAAAATTGTTGCGCAAATAAGAAGAAAGTACTCTCTATGCTCCTGGGAAGTTTGTTTCTGTTCTCTCTAAAGAATTTTGAGAAATCCTCGTTTTGAAATTTTGAAATGTTCTCTTCTGAGCTTTGGAAACCCTGGCTAGCACTTTCCGAAGATTTGTTTTCCAGATTTTTCGAGAAATTATAGGTTTTTCCCGTTGAATATATGCGTAAGTTTTTTTCTGAACTTCTGGGAAATTCAATCTTGAATTTCAGGGAAGAACTCCAAAATCACTGAAAAGTTCCGAACTTCAAAAATATCCTCTTTCTGAAGCTCTGATAAGTCTTCTCCTGATTCTTGGGAAGTTCTGTCCTGAAATTCTGGTATGTACGATCTTGAACTTCGGCAATGATTGGTTCTGAACTTTTGAAGATTCGTTTTGCTTGAACTGCTTGCTCCCAATATTTCTGAGAAGTTTCAACCTGACCATCGGAGAATTTTTTTTTTCGATAAAGTTTCTTCCTCGGGAATTGTCTTTCTGAAGCTCTAGGAAGCCTACTGTTTAACTTTTCAGGATGTAATTCTGGGTACTTTCTTCCTTTATTTCCAGGAATCTAATCTTAATCAGCGATATACTGAAATTATGCGTTTAGTAGTACTTTGGAAAAATTCAGAGTTTTAAGATTTATTTCAATAGCTCATAATTTTACTGCTATTCTGTCTCCGAGTGGCAACCGACTAGGCTTTAGAGCAACTGTTAGGATGTTAGGATTACTTTTTGTTATTCCGACCCAAGGCGTATTGGTTGGCCAAATAACTCGAGTTCCTAGTCAATGTCTTACTAGGTTTGCTGGCTTCACGCCGAAAGCCTCTGGCGATGCCCATATTAATGTTTGTAAATTGGATTTATCCTTCTTATCAACATGCAACCCTAGAACCAAAGATGTGAAGAGTAAGTTTTGATATGTCCGTAAGAGCATGGCTGGTTGTGAAATTGAATAAAAGTAGTTCAAATTGAGCGTAGGGCAGCTATGTCAAAAAGTTGGCCCATCGCTTTCGTTTCTTCAAGGATTTCTACTTTAAATGATACCTACGGTATTTTAAAATATTTCAAAAAAGCTTCTTACCGTGTCTACTATACTGTTTAGATCCTCCTACGTTTTAAATCTGACCTTCAGAGAATACCTTTATTTGAAATTTAAAAAAATATTTCAAATGTCTGTAAAAGTCTGTCACCTAAATAAAATATCTGCTAAAAGTCTGCATCGTTTAAAAAGTCTGCAACAATAATGAAAAGTCTGCAAATTTACAGACATGTCTGTAAATATGGCATCCCAGCTCAAGCTTTGTTTTGATAATATAACAGAGATGCCAGATATTTTTTTCAAATGTCTGTGATAAAAATTTGAAATGTCTGGGAATGTCTATAAAAGTCTGTAATTTTTTTAGAAAATTAGACTTCTTTCAACGAAAAGACGTAATAAGAGAGCGAGTTATGTCATTATTGCTGTTTGTGTGATTATGTATACATGTCTGCATCTATTTCTTGGATTGTACGCAACCTTACACTATTGTTTCATATTTTTATAGTGACACTGAAGCTTGAAGCATTCGCATAGATTACACAATTTTCCAAAGTTATTTTTCCCCCTGCAACGCTTTTGCCAGTTTTGTATTTTAAAATCAAAATTTAGTTTTCATTTGTAAAATTCAACAGACTTTTTTTTTGATAAGTCCCATCCTGAACTACGAGGAAAGTTTCTGCAAAACTTTGAGAAAGTACTCTTCAGAATTTCTTGGAAAATCTTCTTAAGTTGCTAGAAGTATCTTCCTGAACTTCTGAGAAGTTCTTTTCTGAACTGCTGAAATAATCTCTTCTGAACTTCAGAGAGTATTGTGCTGAACTTCGGAAAGTTAGTTCCTGAATATCTGAGAAATTCTTGCTTGAACTACTAGAAAAATCCCCCTATACTTCTGAAAAGATTCTTCCTGATTTTATCAAAAGAATTTATCATAACTTCTGAGCTTTTGTGAACTTCGAGCAGTTCTCATTCTTAAATGCTGGAATGTTTGATTCGGAACTTTAGGGAAGCTCTCTAGCACTTCTGGGTAGTTTCGCAACTTCTGAGAAGTCCTTTTGTGAACTTCTGAGGAGTTCTTTACTGATGTTTTTGAAAAATTCCTTCTTGACTCTGCAGGTAGTGCCCTCCCTGGAAGGTTTCTTCATGAAATTCCGGGAAGTTTTTTCTTGAGCTTATTCTTTCCAATCTTCTGATTGATCCCACTAGCACTGCGAGGAAAATTTTATTCCAAAGTGTTTGGAAAAATTCCCTAAAATTTGTTCTTGAAGTTTCTTCCTGGACTTCTGAGAAGTCCTCTTCTGAACTTTTGGGAAGTTTTCTCCAGAACTTTGGCGAAGTTTGATCTGGAGCTATTGGGAAATTAGTGCTCAAATTAGAAGGAAGTGCCCCCTATGCTCCTGGACAGTTTCATTCTCTTCTCCCTAAAGAATTTTGAGAAATTCTTATTCTGAAATGCAGAATGTTCTCCTTTGAGCTTTGGAAAAGCTGCCAAGCACTTCTAGGAAGTTTCAACTAACATTTCGAGAAGTTTCTTCCGAAACTTCTGGGAAGTTATTTCCTGAACTTTAGAGAAGTTCTTTCCTCATCTTCTATGACGCATCGTCCTGAGGATTTTTTTTCCAGATTTTTTGAGAAATTATAGGCAGTGTCCTTCTTGGTTAGCTCCCGTCTGAAATCTGGGGAAGTTCAATCTTGAATTTCTGGGAAGAACTCCAAAACCTCTGAAAAATTCCAAACTTCAGAGAAGTCCTCTCTCCTCCACTTCTTCCTGAAGCTCTGATAAGTCCTCTCCTGATTCTTGGGGAAGTTCTGTCTTGAAATTCTGGTAAGTATGATCTAGAACTTCGGTAATGAATTTTTGAAGGTTCTTCTTGCATGAACTGCTTGCTCCCAATACTTCTGAGAAGTTTCTACCTGATCATAGGAGAATTTTTTTTTCGAGGGAGTCTCTAAGTTTCTCAAATATGATTTGTATTGTTGTGAACCTTGATTTTCGTTGTGACTTAATAGCAAAGGACCAATATTACCAACGCTTTGACAGTAATTTTTCGCATGGGTTTGAACACGCGTGGGATTACCATAAGTAGGGACTCCATATTACCATAGACTAACTCTAAGACCAGTAGGTCCCATACAAAAACGATTTTTTTCTTGGCTCAGTCAGTACTAGAACATCGGTCCCAAGCTCGGTCCCAAGCTTAATAATGCGCCCCTAATAATGAACTCACACGAACACACTCTCAAATATTCTGTCAAAATAACACAGCAAATCAAAACAAAGGCGCAAATATGTATAACAAGGTGTTGGTTTCAAGGTGTAATTCGGACCAAGGGGTTCTACAACAGTGATCCAATTTCAAATTGCTAGTTGCATATTGATTGTTGATATTACCCTCGGAAATGGCGTATACAATACTTATCTCCGGGCTCATTGTGTCTCCAAGTGGCCCACCGCTTTCGTTTTTTCAAGGATTTCTATTTTAATTGATACCTACGATATTTTAAAACATTTCAACAAAGCTTCTTACCGTAACTACTACACTCAGCGAAATAAACTTTCGATATTCATAATATTGCATTATGATTATTTGCTATAAGAAACCAGTATGAATCTCATAAATATATCTTATGAAATATAATGATGTTGAAAAAATAAAAATATGGTGCAACATGGATTCGAATTTTGGACGTTGAGGATATGGGCCCAGTGACTTGCCCACTATATCAACACTTGTAATATGGAAAGCTTAAAGGCGTACAATAACAACGTCGAGTGGAACAAAATCCATTCATAATTCAGTCTTATGAAATTCCAAAGCATCGTTCGTAAGTTGAACCTTATGAAATTCGTAAGATTATTTGGTTCAGTGTATACTGCGTTTAAATACTATACTGAGTACTGCGTACGTTATAAATCCGAACTTCATAGAATACCCTTATTTGAAATTTAAAAAATATTTCAAATGTCTGTAAAAGTCTGCAACATATATAAAATGTCTGCTAAATATCTGCATCGTTAAAAAAGTCTGCAATAAAAATGAAAAGTCTGCAAATTTACAGACATGTCTGTGAATATGGCATCCCTGTAATATAATCTCATGATCTTCTATCTAATCGTTCCTTTATTCTTTCAGCCAACAAAATCTACTACCGCTCTACCAGGTAAGCTATGGTTTGAAACGCCGCTCGATTGAACATTCAATCAACAAGCTGAGCAAGTTCGTTTGTCGTGTGCATTGTAATGGTGGGTATAACCGTAGGCGATTTATTATTAAGTCTGAGCGTCACGACTCTGAGCGTCTGAGCGTGAAACATGACGAATCAGTTTCGAGCAGTCCTGAAATAAAATATGACGCTGATGAATCAAAGGAAGGGATTAATTAAAAGAACCGGGTTAATCCTTGTTGATCGAATGTTTTTCGATTCTGACGTAACATTATTTATGTACATTATAAAGTTGTCCTGATGATTTTCGTCGACATTATTTTTAGTTTATCAAACAAATGATTTGGTTGCGCTGCTGGCAGCTTAGGTCTACAGAGCACGTTGTTAATTTGAAGATTTAATTATTGAAAATATAGCAGGAATAAGAATGAAAAATACTTCATCGGTTTCTCCGACTTCAACTCTTTTAAAAACACAGTGACAAGAAGCAAATTAGGCTGCAAGATTTCATCATAGAATACTAAAAGGGATAAAAATAGTTGTCAATGCAGTCAAACCCACTTCTTGTCGCTTTATTTTAAAAGAAGGGAAGTTGATGAAGAGCAATCGCTGAAGTTTTGTTCCCCATCATTCCTGTTCTATCTAGGCAGTGCTATAAAAGTCATTTGGAATTAGTTGGATTAATTTAGCGATAACTTGTTTCAGGAGCTGATTTTCTAAATATGATGAAATTGTAGGCTTATTCTACAACTTTGTCTAACAGTAGGGGGGAAAGGGGCATAATGAGCATACGGGTGGTTTGAGAACCCCCTTTTTCTCTGAGATTGAACATTTAATGCGAAAAATAATGATATAGTGTACTAATAAAGGATTCAATTATGCAATTTTGAAAATTGGAAAACATAAGCCATATACAAAAAACTTGAAAACTTCATTTTGTTCCCACTGTCTGTACAACCATGAAATATTATAATATTTCACCTATGTTAAATAAGCTTTTACCAATTTGTACTCTTGAATTTTCGAAATCTAAATACAAGCAAACAATATTAACAATATTAACAACAATATATTTATTTTTAGAAATTCTACCTCACAATGCCCTTCGCTCAATTTAAAAAACTTCTTCTATTCAATTTTCACAGCCTGCCGCGCGCTAACGGAACTATCAATACTTTCTCTTAACAACTTTGTTCTAGCAAAAAAAAGTGCTGTCTACTCCTAGAGCCTCATGGTGATGAGAAATTATTTCCTTCTCAAACAACATCATCAATAATTTTATGTTTCTTAAAAATTTGAAGTAAATAACAGTATCATACTTCATTTTATACTTCAGAAATAATTAATTATAACTAGGCGTCTTATATGGGGTGGAATGAGCACACCATGACGGGTTAAAAGTGACACAGCAGCAGCTTGAGAACATAACCTATATGGTAAAACAACAATCTGTCATTATTAATTTTTCGTGTGAAGTGTTCAAGTGCGATAATGGTCCGGAATTATAAACGCCTTATGGATCGCCAGCGGTGGACAAAAGTCAATTTGACATCGGCAATGAGAGCGGTCAATCAAGATGGAGAGTCAGCGAAAAGAGCCGCCAAGGAACATGGTATTCCACGACAAACTCTTGTACGATATTTAAAGCTTGCGCCGCAGCAGACTGTTAGACTCGCCGGGTCATATTCCACCGAATTTTTTGAAGAAGAGGAGGCTGAGCTAGTACAACACATCCTTAAACTAGAAGTAGGCTTTTATGGAGTAACGGCACGGGAAGTCAGAAGCCTGGCTTCCAAATGGCTGAGAAGAATGGGAAAACACACTCTTTCAGCAAGGAGAAACAACTAGCTGGAGTCAATTGGCTTATTGGCTTCCGAAAGAGGAACCCAAAGCTTTCATTCCGTTTTCCAGAGGCAACAACAGCTGCACGCTCTCAAGGATTCAACTGGATCTCGGTGAATAAGTTAAATAAGAATAAACCGGCATGTTTTCTCCCAGCAGGATCTACAATGTCGATGAGACTTCTGTTGTTACGTTAAGATAAGATAATAAAATCTTGATTTGTTATTGTCCTTCAGTTGTTTATTTTAGGTTCAAACTAAGAATTCTAAAGTTTTAGCTCTACGAGGTAGCCAGGTTGGCTGCCTAACATCAGCGGAAAGAGGATTGTTATCCACGGCATGCCTATGTATGTCTGCGACTGGACATTTCCTACCGCTTATGAAGATTTTCCCTAGAGCATGATTAACCGAGCAGTTAAAATAGGAGCGCCTCAATATAGCATTTTCAGCTGTAATTCAACCGGATGGATGACACTGATCGATTTTAATACATGGTTTGACCACTTCCTAAAACACACACATCCTACATCGGAAAACCCGGTGCTGCTGCTACTAGACGGTCATGTCTCCCTCACAAAAAACTTGGCGTTCCTCGAAAAGGCTATTGAGAACAACGTTACTATGGTGAGTCTCCCGCCTCATTGCAACCATAAATTACAACCGTTGGACGGGAGATTTATTGGTCCGTTCAAAACCAACTTTTCTTAAGCTGTGGAGACGTTTCTGAAGAACAACCCAGGAAAAGTTTTCACATTGAACGAGATCAGCAGTTTTTTGGGCAAAGCATTTATGAAAACTTCCTGTGTAAACACTGCTATAAACGGATTCCACTTCGTCGTATGTAACAGTCATTCCAGACATCCGCAGCAGGAGGATGAATTAGAAGATGATGAGCCGCCTTTCTATGGATTCGAGGATGTAGCAGGTGAAAAGTAATTTCAAGAACACCGAGGGTGTTCGCCGGTTTCGGACATTGAGACTGCGTGTGAAGCAAGGGTGTCAGCTCCCTTCCGTACCGATTATCCAGCAAAAAAACAAATTGGACATTCGTTTTATACCTGGCCCATCAAGCGTCTTTCCTATTTCGCCGTTAGCTGTTTTGCCGATTCCCAAATCGACAGGAAGGAAGGTTGCGAGCATTCGAAAAAGGGACAAAGCAACAAACTTAACCACTAGTCCATACAGGCGGGCATTGAAACAATTGCAGGCTACACGAGACATCATCCAGTTGACGAAGGAGAGAAAGGTTCAGCAAAAACCAAAATCTGAAAATGGTTCCGAAGCTTCTAAGAAAAAACTTGGTCGCCTAACTAAAGCGGACAAGTCCAATTTGCAAAATTTCCTTTATAATTTATGCGGCAAATACTTCAGTTCTTCCAATGGTGGGCATGGTTGGCAAATGCAGCATGTGATTTTTGTGGTTTCACGAATGTAGCGGTGAAAACTGCCCATCATACTGTCCGTAAGATTCTTTCATTTTTTTTTATCTTGATGTAAAGATATTATCATAAAAATGCTCCAATAAACGATTCTTAATTTAATCGTTAAAATATATTAAGGACTCAAAGCTACAATTTCTACCGATTTTTATAGACGTGCTCATTATGCCCCACAGGGGTGCTCAATTTTTTTTGTATGGATCGTCACAAACCCACCACCCATCCCCCCTTGCTGCGTGACATAATTAATGGACCTTCCCTTATCAGATCACCGATGAAAAGACTTCTATTGAAATATAGCAGTGAAACACATGGAATTTGATTGCATTTGCAACAAAAAATTAATGCATTGCTTAGGGTGCTCATTATGCCTCTTTACCCCCTACATTGCTCTAACTGCAAAATTTTAAGTGCTTTATTTAGAGTCATATTCATATGATATTCAACCGATATTCCGCTCTCATGCATAAGATATTCAAATGATCAATAACAATACAATGCGACATAATTTTTTTGAAAATAATCAAGCGCAACCATTTTATCATACATGATATTTTTTAAATCAGCCTCCAGAACGAGTTATCGGTAAATGCATCGCATTGAGTCAGGAAAAAAACTTGAATTTTCATAGTTATGTAAACAGCGATGTTTGTAAAATTTTATTTTATTCCTCATGAATCAGCAAAAAATATGTCTGCGAAAGATGCGCTTTATCCGATCGTCCTAAGCCTAAATTTCCATTAAAACCTAAGCTCAGATCTGACTCCACGATGGTCAGCACAAGACCAAACAACGTGATCTGTTTCCTGGTAACCTTGTCCACATTCACAGAGATTGCTGCCGCTTAGTCCAACACCGTATAAATGGAATAACATTACTTTTTGATGTTCATAGTTTGCGCCATGTTGTTGAAATTGAATAAAGATCTATAGTGTACTGATCTTAACATGACTCGTACTTCAAAAATCAATATTCAGATCCTAAAATTTGAGCACTAATGAAAACGCGATCTTATTGTTTTGTCTTATTGATTTTTCGTAAGCATGGTCTGTAACTTTTAAAGTGGCGATTGACAAATTATGGATTCAATACAAATGAAAATTCAGCTTATTACTAGACCCCAGCCGAAATGTCAGTTCAATTGGTTCTCGGCATAATGAAAGTCGCAAATTAATACAATTTTGTATGATAATCCGCGGCTTTGGTCTTATTGTATTGTGTGTCACTTATTCGTTTATGGTAACATAGCCATAATTATTTCTTGAAAGCTCAAAAGCATTTTTTATGCATTTTTCGCATGCATTTGATTTGGAACAGGAGAATCTATCGATTATATGATTTTTCTATGTTTTTCCCCTGTTCTGTCACCTGGTCACCTGGAATAAAAACAAACAGATGCAAACCAGGGACATCAGATGAACACAGTTTCGTGGATCTATAAGTGTGATTGAATTAATTAAATTTAACTTATCTGCAGAAGTATTTCTAAAAAGCTTAGTTAAGCTTTGTGTGTGTGTGTGTGTTTTTTACCATTCTTACCCCAAAAGAATGGTTTAAAGATCGCTTGAAAACTTTTTAACCGAGACCCGGAGGGGCGAGTGTCATGTATGCATTAAAAATAATATTACATCGGTTTCTCAGCCGTTTGTGAATCGATTTCAGATCTATTGGAGATTCCCATTGAACATTTTTTCATTCAGACACTTGTTACGGAGATACGAACGAAACAGTATTTTACGGGCTATTCAATAGTAACCAAACAGTTGAGCCTCTGATCACATACTGAGCTATTTATGTACCGATTCTAGTTGTTTCAAATAAAAGCTATACTGTTCATTGAAGAACCTGTAAAAAATTTATCATGATTGGATAATTCCTCATGAAGATATGACCAATACAATACCTGAGAGTACATAAATTGATAGATGAAAATATACTCATGTCAGTTCAAAACCGGACAAGACCACTTGCACCAATCGAACCTGTGTGGCATAGCCTTAATGCACGATGATGCTATATGAACACGTATAACTATAAGCAACTCGACATACGACAGTCGGCATCGCAACGGCGTCAGCACTGCTGGTAACGAAGTAGTTGGACAGCACAATTCAGCCCCTTTTCTCGTCCATAACTCGGAAGAGGAAATACGTGCGTTGTCATCCGGCCTTTGGCTGATTTCCCTAATGGCGGCGGAGCGCTTATATGGCTGCCAGAATTTAATTTATATTTTCACTAATCGAACTTCTAATAGAAAAAATATTTTTGTTCACTACATGGATACTCGATTGATTTGAGTAAAAACTTCGTCTTGAAAAATAATTTTCAAAAATCAGTTTTTATTCTCGTTCTAACTGTATATCCCCCCTTAAACATTGCAGACTGAATCGAGATTTCTCAAAATAAGCAATGGCAAATACGTACGTGCTCCAGTGGGCTACGATCCGGAATAAAAATGACGGAGACATCTAGCCCGTTCAACAGTGCAAAACACCAAAAACGCCTATAGCTCCAGAGAGCGGTGTGAAGAATCTGAGTCCGAGGGGGACAGTGAAGCAATAAACGTGCAGAAGAAAGGTGTTAAGAACGAACACGACACTCCAGGAGAAGCTGGAAGCTCAGATGAACCCAGCACGAGCGATTGCCTACAAAAGGTTGAAAACATGTTGATCAACCTATCGAGAGCAATGAACTCCTTCCAAACTGTGACCTCCGCCAGGGACACTGACGATACATGAGGTGCATCGCTCGCCGTAACTTCAATCCCCATCCAAAATATCATTCAACATTCGTTGGGACAATATAAAATCATTTTCTAGCGGAGTCTCCGCTAGCAATATGTGGGAGGAGTTGAACCGATCGAAATTGTCGATCGATCGAGTTGAACCGATCGAAATTGAACCGATCGAAAGCGGCCACCCTAAACATTGCAAATCATCCAGTACCAAGATGCAAACTTCTGTTCCTATCCCTAGGAGGAGAGCTACAGGGCATCATAAGGGCGGCAAAACTAAGACGTAGTCTGACGGATGCGAGCTGCTACCATACTTTTGTAAACAACGTCAAATCCTATCTTCAGTCAATGTCCGACTCCGCGGCTGAACTCAAGGCATTCTCGAATATGAGACAGGAGAAAAACGAAACCGCAATATCCTACCATGCACGACAATTCCTCAAGTGTTTACGCAACAAGAAGCCGGTGAAGGCAGCTAGAACGTACAGCTACGATACTATGTTTGTAGTATAGGCCGCAACACAATCAAGTCATGATTATGAAGAAAGGTCAGCACCACGTCAGTAACGTTCAAGACATGTTCAATGTTGGCCAGATCTTGCAAACTGTCATTACAGTAAACAGTGATACGAAACCAACGGGATTCAATTTATACCGAAAGAACTCAACCCACCAAACTGTCCCCAGCTCAGACCGATAGAAAGATTTTGGGCTATTATGAAGAGAAAGCTGAAGGTGAATGGCAGTGTCGTCAAAAACATCAATGAATTGATAACCAAGTCCACATAAAGTCGAATATCTTAGTTAAGACATAATACTATTTTGTTAATGTATATCCGAAATATGTGCAATAGTCTATGTTCCAATTCTAACTGGGCCACACCTTAGATTGCACATTGCTGCGTAGTCACTTATGCGCACTTTTTAATTCTAAATATAAATTGGTATAAAATATATCAAGAAACTGTACTCCAAAAATGTCAGCATCATGGCATCATGTTCAAAAATCGATTTAAACAGTAACAGTAAGGTTTAGACTGCGTTAACGATAAAGCAACATCTCGACTTTAAGGTAAAATCGATAAATTAACTACATATTAAACCGGCTGCATAATAACCGTTTTACAGCGAATTTCAATTTTCAAATTTATTGTTAAATACCTCATAATGCTTGTAATTTTTACAATTCTAGAATAATTGGTTATTGCTAATTTCAGCAATTATCAATGCAATTATCAGCAATTATCACTCTACTACACAATCATCCAATAATTGTTGGTATTATTTTGTTATTCCCGGTTTGATCGAGATATTCAAGAGCATCGCATTTGATCGAGAGCATCGAGTGCTTTCAGTTAATAAATATATCAAAAATTACATACAAGTTGAAAGTCGACAATAAACTGATGGTTATAAGTAATTAGTTGGAAATCCTAAGGTAAATAAACCTAAGCAAATTTTAAAGTTTCGTTACTGTTTGATCCGTGACAATCCCACTTTTTAAAATAAACATATATATTTATATATTTCAGAAACCACCCCACCTACGTGCGTCCCTTCAAAAACAGAATCACAGAATACTGTAAGTATTTTACTCCACTGCTTGGCAAGAATCTGGCACTTTACATAACCTCATGCATATTCTGTTCGTTTCAATTTGCAACCCTAAAATCGCAGGAGCTGTCCAATTTTGTCCAGAAAAAATCAATTGCCCAAGGCATGATGGACCTGGCGCTAGTCTCCGCCAACACCAACCAACTACGCTACGTGATGGACATCGGAGATAAACATCCGTATTTCTTCACCAGCATAGCCTTAATCCTCACCAGTCTGGTGATGCAGCTGGTTGTTGGCCTTGCACTGATATATAACAGTAGGTACGATCTGACAGACAGACGCACAATCTTTTGCGTTTACAACACTGTTCATTCGAAAAACTACTTCAACAATAAATCAAATCTTTTTTTTTTTTGGTTTCTTTTTCAACATGACATCAATTGCTAACCGAGTAGGTTCAACATCCGAAAGAAAAACGAGATGCGCTCAGCCGATCGGATCAACGATTTATCTGTGATTGGGGTGTTTCTGATCACACTCGTCAATGTGTTTATTTCGACGTTCAACGGTTCAAATTCGGGCCCCTATTCGAGCGAGGTAATACCAATTTCGGACGATGTCACCACACCAGGTCCGGATGTAGGAAGCATTCTAAACGCAAGCAGCACCGTTGACCCCGGTAGTGGAGGTTTTTAGCGGGTGCGCCTCTACCGCATTTTCCGTATTAAAAAAAAATGGCAGACAGTTTTGAAAGGAAACAGCCAATTGTATGCAAACGTGTCGAGAGGGTTCGTCGCTAGTGTACATATTTAAATTATAGTCCAAATCTCATCTAGTAGGATGAGCCCTGAACCGTACTGTCGTAGCAATCCTTGAACATGTCTCGAAATTTACGAACCATATCGTTCATCGTAGAATTTAATTACTCCTAGTAGGCAATGATAGTTGATTGACAGTTTCTATATAATAGAGGCAAACCGCTTATACCAAATGTAAAACAATCCTCAACCAGACTGGAAGTCAAATAAATCCAAATTCTCGTATTAAAAATGAACTGTTCGTGTTCTTCAAATCGCTGCCCCCACATTCAATACGTCCGAACACTTCTGGAAACCACCGACAAAGACCAACTCCGCGAGCAAGAAGCAGGCCCTAGCAGCTGTTGGGAAAAGTCAGTTCCTTACTTGCAGAATGCCGCCTCTCACATTGTGTCGGCTATCAAAGTGATCTTCTACATTTGGCTCGCTCTCACCAAGGTCATTCTTAAGCTCTGGCTTAGTATACTGGAGTCCAACAGGTACCGACATATTTATCAAACAATAACAAATTAGAACATCCGACTGACATTTTATTTTTCTTATTTTTTCACAGTTATCTCTGGCTGGGGTTTTTGATGTTTGCCTTTGGTCTCATCGGCTCATTGCCGGGTGTACGCGGTAGCAGGTCAATGTCAGTTGAATCGGAAGAAGCCATTCTTGCACCAACGCTTGGTTTCGATACGGTGGCAGCGCCGAATTCGTTCTGCACGGAACTAATTGTCATGCGGTAGCACGCAGCAGACGAATCGGTGAAGATGCGCACATGGCTGAATGTTTGTTGGATTGTGGACCACTTCCTTATGGTTGATCACGGGTTGGGCGGTAGTGGGTTGGATGACAATTAAAATTATGGAAAATTGAGGTGATAAATGGAGCATTGTTTTTCTTTTTGTGGTTGCTTCCTCATCTAGCTGGTGTTTTGGTTTGTCGTGTATAATTAGGTTCGTTTCTAACATCACACAGCCGATGTTAAAAACGATGCTGATTATTCCGCGTGACGTATGAAGTGTGAAAATTGTCGTTTGAAATGTCACTTTCAATGCCAATTAAATGAAGTCGAAGAGTCTCTTGACTTGAGATGACCATTTTCTTTTTTCCATCATTCGTTCATGAATAGGTTGGTTTTAGGTTAGGTCGTTTTATGCTTTTAGTTTTTCAGGCTTGATCTTACAATCAAATGAGCTCAAGTAGTGCGAGAAAGGATCAAAGTTGATACTTTGAACCGTGCTCACGACCCCCATGGATTAGCAGAAAGATCGAGCAGGAGATCGCTACCAGAGATGC
>JASCZW010007289.1:37555-107497 GCA_034211315.2 Aedes japonicus
TGTCGTGTATAATTAGGTTCGTTTCTAACATCACACAGCCGGTGTTAAAAACGATGCTGATTATTCTGCGTGACGTATGAAGTGTGAAAATTGTCGTTTGAAATGTCACTTTCAATGCCAATTAAATGAAGTCGGAGAGTCTCTTCACTTGAGATGACCATTTTCTTTTTTCCATCATTCGTTCATGAATAGGTTGGTTTTAGGTTAGGACGTTTTATGCTTTCAGTTTTTCAGGCTTGATCTTACAATCAAATGAGCTCAAGTATTGCGAGAAAGGATCAAAGTTGATACTTTGAACCGTGCTCACGACCCCCATGGATTAGCAGAAAGATCGAGCAGGAGATCGCTACCAGAGATGCGCAATGGAACGAATACCGTCGATTACGTAATACTCAGTCCAACATTTTTTTACTCAGTCTAAAATTATTTTTTACAGTTGCTAGAAGTGTTCAGATTCTCGTACACAGTTTGCTGCCTCATCTGACCTTTTCTAAGAAACAGAAGCCAGATAGTTTAGCTAGGAAACAGGTTATCGCAGGAAACCCAGCATACTGCCTCAGAGCTCTTCTATTTAGCTTATCTATAAACAGCCTTCCAGCTAATCTGCAGTATCAATGTCATATGTTTGCCGATGACCTGCAAATCTACATCTCTGGCCCGATCGAAGAGATCAATGGCTGATCGGAACCATCAACCAGGTCCTATCCAGAATCGAACAATGGGCTAGTGTGAACCATCTCTACCCGAACCCGAAAAAGACCCAAGCAATCATATTCAGCAAACACCGAATCAAAACCGCTGAGCTCAACTGAGTTACGTTCTGCAACGAAGCTATTAAGTTCAGCGCTAAAGTTGTCAACCTTGGATTAACTATGGATTCTAGCCTGACGTGGTCTGAACAAGTCAACAACACCACGATGAAAGTTTTCGCTACACCGCTGCTTCAAGGCCTCTCTTAGGTTCGTCTACAACAAAGCCGCGTCGAACATCCACCGTACCAGTGGGGAATGCAGTAACTGAACTTGACCTTCCAGATAACTACCATTACCGTATCTGCTGTTTTATGCGGCAGGCCTGGAATAATTCCTTCTGCTCAAATATGAACAAGACTTTATGAATAAAACGGCCCAATCAACACCAAACTGACATAATTAGTTGCAGCAACTTGATTGTGACCTAATTGAGTCAGATTGAAGTTACTGAGTTATTAGTTATTATTAAGTTACCGATTTTCGACAAGGTTGCTACTAAGGGGTCCGCGGATGACATATCGTTTTTTTCTTAGATTGGTAGGACTGTTATACGTTTACATGTCAAATTCGAGCACGATCTGTCACGAAGCATTTTTTTACGACACTATAAACAAGTCAACCTCCAGTGTGTTTTTCGAATTATACTATGGAATCAAACGTTGAGCAAAAAAAAAAGTTTGTTTATTATTCCAGCGGACTACGTTTCTCTTCTCTATACCGGATGGCATTCCAAAATTAAACAAAATGAAAGCGTTACGCAAAAGTGAAAGGTTTTTGAACGCTTGTTCCTGTCGTACGAATGAATAGAATGACTTAGTATTAGTCGTTCAATTTTTCAATTCAAAATGACCTACTTTTGCTGCCATACAAATTTGCATATCAACAGGTTGAAACTTTTGTTTTCCCTAACACGGTCGTACAAAACGGAGAGCAAATGTCTTCTTCCTCTTCAAAATAACTTTGCTTTGTTGCCGGTATCTGATTTTTCACTTGTGGCCTGTCCCCTATTATTAAACCTGCTTCGTTCTGCATTTTCGTAACTCCCTTCTTTCTTGGCTATGCTATCATCGCTACTACACCGTGTCCAATATATTCTCATACACTTTTTCCTTGCATTGGTGTCGTGCAACTACTCAACATGCCTCACGTATGTGTTGGTATAGTTTTGCACTATGTTAATACGAACGCTTTTAGGCTATGTCCCTTCCCAACGCTTTTAGGTAACCTTCCAAGCAGAAACGACTCGAAAGAGCAAGTCTGTTTTTGTCGCGGCAGGGTGGGGAAGAATTTACTTTTTCCGACAAAAAGTTATTCGTCTTGCAACAACTCCACAATGTCCAGAAAGACAGATTGTTGGCTCTCTCTTCGAGAACTGTTCCAGAGAGTGATAGGAATATTCCACGGTTCCAAAGTGCTGCGTCAGTGATGATTTGGGGAGGAATTTGCAAACGAGGCAAATTACCAGTGGTGATCATCGAAAAAGACGTTAAAGCGAATGTCGTATATTATAAAACGGAAGTTTTGGAGAAAGTTGTCAAGCCATATGTACAAGAGGTGTTTGGAGATGATCACTATGTGTTTCAGCAGAACGGAGCGCCATCGCATACTGCAAATCCGTTCAGGGCTGGTGCCGAGAAAATTTGACCGACTTTTTGGACAAAAATGAATGACCTCCCAGTTCACCAGATCTGAATCCCTTGGATTATTTCGTATGGTCATACATGCTGGCAAAGGTAAATGACCACAGGGCGTCTTATATGAACCAATTCAAAACCGTAATCAAACGAATTTGAGACGAAATGCCGATGTAAGTCGCGCCTTTGACGGTTTCGAAAAACGTCCGGAGCTGGTCAAGAAGGTTAAAGGCGGTGTTATTCCAAAACATATGCTGTAGTTGCTCAGTATTATATTGCAATATAATGGGTAAGGTTATCAATACAATCTGGATAATCGATTTGAAATAAATAGAGTTTTATTTTGTATGAGAATATATTGGATACGGTGTATATAGCCGCGGATCAACGAAATCGGCTCTGTGTTGCCGGGTGGAACGAGGCTTTGCTCTCCCGCCACAGTAAGAGACAAAGCAATACAGGATATTTGACGGATGAATTCTCGGGTTTTTTTATCACCTAACATTAATCTAACATTGAGAGATTCTCTCCAGTCTCGCTCTCTTTCATTTATTACAGCGCCGTTATTAAACTTTCGAGGGATCCTTCAGTACAGATCGAAACACAACAGTGCTGGCTTGCATACTCTACGAATAGTAGAATGGAAAACGTAAAGGTGATTGGAATATGAATGAAAGAGAGTATGAAAGTAATTATAGAGAGTCTCTCAATGTTACATTCGCCCTAATGAAAAAAAGCCCTAGAATTATTTTCCTACGCGTTGACGATCGATTGACTTCAACAGTAAAAGAGTATTTGTTTGAGTAAAATTTTCATAATTTAACCTATGCCACCATTGAATAGCATAGCCCAGAAAGAAAGGCGTCAAGAAAATAAAATATGAAGCAAACTGTATAAAACACTGGCCAGACTGAGGAGTTATAACATGTCATAAGCCTATCTTGATGACGAATTTCTTGTTGAAATTATTTAACAACCGTTATAACATGTTATAACTCTGCAGTCTGAACAAGGCATAAGATGGGACAGGTTAAAATAAAATAATTATTCAGTGCCAACATTAAACTAGGGCGAATCTTCTTTTGTAAACAATGGCTTTCGTAGTTATTTTCTCTTGAACAAATAAAGGGTGTCCACGATGAAATTGCCACACACAAAATTGATTCGCAAAATTCGAGTTTTCATCCGATTGCCATCAAATTTTCAGGGATTGAGAAATAACTATTAAACTTCATTTTACCATTTTACTCGTATTTTATTTACAGTCCATACGCAAATGCCCGCATCTTGGCCTTAACCCCGGCCATAAGATTCTGCACAACCTGTGAATCAACCGTTTTTTGCATGTAAACCCATACTTTCTTCAGTTCCTCGACTGTCTTCACTACCTTAGGTCGTTTAAAAAGGTGCTGCTTCATAATCGCCCAGTACTTCTCGATGGGGCGGAGCTCCGGAGTGTTGGGAGGGATGAACATTTTCGGCACAAAATTGACCTTATTGTCCGCATACCACTTCAGCACGTCCTTGGAGTAGTGGCATGAGGCCAAATCCGCCCAGAAGATTGTTGGGACGTTGTGGGCCTTCAGGAGAGAAAGCAGCCGCTTCTGGAGGCACTCTTTTATGTACACCTGTCCGTTCATCCTGTCCTGGGTCACGAAAGGTGCACTCCGCTTCCCACACGTGCAGATGGCTTGCCAAACCAGGAATTTCTTCGCAAATTTGGACATCTTCTGAGTGCGGACATGCTCCGGAACGCTGAACTTATCCTTGGCCGTGAAAAACAGGTTGCCGGGGATCTGTTTGAAGTCGGCCTTCAAATATGTTTCGTCGTCCATGATATGCAGCATTCAACTTTCGTCAGCATGTTGAGGTACAACTTCCTGGCACTGGTTTTGGCGGACCTGTTCTGCTTCTCGTCGCGATTAGGGGCCTTTTGTACCTTGAACGTTCGAAGCCCAGCCTTAGTTTTGGCCTTCTGGACAAAACCTTCGGCTTAGGTGCAGCTTCTTAGCCACATCCCGAACGGAGGCGTTCGGATTTCGGTTGAAGGCCCCAACTACGCGGTTGTGATTTTTGGTGTTGTACGGAATACTTTTTCCTTCACTTCTGGGCTTCCTATCGGTGGTCAACCGTTCCTCGAACCGCTTAATCACTCGCGACACCGTGGAATTCGCGATTCCCAACGTTTTAGCGATGGAACGATGCGAGAGATCCTTGTTCTCGTGATGAATGCGCAAGATTTTAACACGCACGAGCTGTTCTTTCGACTCCATTTCCGCGAGTTTTGATCACAACTTAAAAACTAAAACTTGCAGGATGTAAATAATGCACTATGAACTAAATCCACCCAAATTTTCATTAAATTCTACCCAACGGTTAAAAAGTTAGAGCAATTTCATAGTGTGGCAATTTCATCGTGGACACCCTTTAGTCACAAATACAAATTAAGCACTCTTTAAGTAAGAGGAGCTTTATCTCTATCCGCTGATATATCCAATTTGAAGGAATTGTTTTATACTTCCTATATATTAGCAAACGAAGTGTTTGTTTACAAAAGTAGATACGCCCTAATCAAATATTGGGGCTGAATTGTTTGATTAGATCTTCTTACTTTTCTAATGCTTTGATTTTCCGTGGGCATACAACAAGAGAGTGGCAAGTTTCATTGTCCAGTTTGACAAAAAAATGTATCAGAAAAGGCAATCCAAGTACATTGCGGAGTTTCGCAAGCGAAAGTTTGAGGCTATTGAGAAGTAACGAAAAAAACATATGATAATTGCGAGGAGTTGGCTTTTAAGAGTTGATAGATTATATACAACTAAAGATGGTAAATGAACAAGATGTCCCAGATATTATTTTCTAGACTAATCTGGAGGACACACTTTTTTTATATGATTGCAACGACGTCTAGTGACAGCACCTTGCAATATTCAATCATGCGTTCACACGGATCATAGTGTGCGTGCACTCTTTTGACAGTCGAGATATTAAGAATTGGTTTTGATTGTTTTGATTCAAAGTGGAAGTGTTTTCAATAGTCCCATCAGTGAATAATTGCTTGAAATCATTCAACCACCAAAACCGGAATCTCATAAGAGCAGCTGCTATGGAAATTCATTTCAAGTCGCAACGAAACGAATCGACGCTCGAGAGTAAATGGCAATTTTGTGCTATTAACTTTAATTTTCGCTGTACGTTTCTGGGCATGCATATGTGTGTGTTTGTTTTGTCTATCAATGTGGTTCAACGTTAGCTCATTGGCTACGAGAGTGGCGCTGCTATCTGTCTCTAAAATTGAGAAAGAGTGAAGGGGATCTGATACAACTTCATATGTGCCCAAATATTCAACCTAGATCAATAATTTTCAACCGTTTGTGTTATGGTATGTATTTACTATTTGAATAATACCATTATTACTAAACACCAACACGGTCCTACGAGAATCTCGCAGTTATATCTGTCGAATTATTAGTACACGACACTGAAGAAGTCTGCACATTGTAGACGAAATACGCGTATCTGTCAGGTTACAGGTATTTCACTAAACAGCTCAAACTTTCCAGGATTCATTATTAAATATTGCAAAATAATCACCATCTGATTTGGAGAAATACTGGAAAAAAGATTCGGTGGACAGTCGTACTGTGCGTGAAATGATGGGTGGAAAGCTAATCCTCAAAAATTCATCCGGAAAGCTGACGGATGTTTGTTTTGTTATTTTTCCCTTAAACTTGAAGATTAATAAAACAACAAAATGATAACCGTAGACTTTCTGTACATGACTTCCTCTCGGAGAAATTGCTCTTTTTGCGCGGCTTCTTTATGAAACTTTGATTTGATTGGATCGCACTTTTATGGAGTGACGCCATTTTGAAGTTGGAATGGCAGCTACTTCAAAATGTTTGTCAAATTTTTCATGCAAATCGTCGATTGAAAAAAAAAGTGCCGATAGCAGATCGTAAGGATCACATGGTAAAGAATGCGTAGCAATAAAAAAGTAGATTCTACCTATTTCGGCTCTTACGTCAACCACGCAATCATGTTGGCAGTGTTCCTTCACCCAAGAAAGCCATTTATCAAAATTTACTTTCGATTTTGATCTGTACTCGCCGTGCGTGTCCAAATGGACGCGAAGCTCGCCCAAAGGAAGTGGAAAACTCATTTCCAATTCTCCAGCGGGCGTCTGTTGCGTGAGAATGTGTGTAACCTAGCGGTGATAGTTATGAAACCTGCCCCTGTAGCACGAACACCCTTATTCGCTGATTGCCGTCTGCTGACATTGAAACCGATTCGAACTCAATCGAAAGAAAATTTAAGTTTTAACCACATATGACCGCGAGTGGCATCCTCTTGAAAATATAAAAAAAAAACGCGATGCAATGCATTCTCTGCAAAGGTTTTGATTGATGCATGTGCGAAAGGAAGTGGCTGCTTTTGCAAAAATAAGTCTTCTTTTTTTTTTTTAACTTTTGCGCTGGTCCGTTCGCGTGGCTTAAATTCGATTAAAAGTTGTAAAATCAATTCACCGGAAACTGATTCTCTTAATTTGTCCTTCACATGGATACACGCCATGGTAGACATTATTCTAGTTGGTGGTTTTTCAAGGTGAAAAGCGAAAAAGGAAAAACTTCTCAGCGAATGTGCAATTTTCCCCTCTGAACTACAAACGAAGCGCTAATTTCGTGCGAATTAAAAGTGCTGCAGAGACAGCCGGCGGTGTGAATCTTCGTAATCAGAACGCTTTATCACCTGTTTTTTTTTGTTCCTGTTGCGCCACTGGGCTCTGACCAGTATCAAGAAAGGTATATAATTGAATAACGCTGAACTGGGTGGCGGCACCCCATAAGAAATGATGACATAATTGAAAACGGTCGCACACAGATCAAAGATTATTCTTGTGCCTTCTGACGGAGAAGACGTTTTTCTGCACGTTCTTCCATCCTGGTTGGAATCCATTCTGGGATGTTACAAATATCTTGCCTAGTTATTATCGTTTTTTTTTGTCCACCTCGGTATACAACCTCATTTGTCGCTTAGGGCTTGTCATTAGCCGGAGTGGTGATTTATCTGTTCGAAATAATCAAACTCCCGTGGTTTGTAATTTTACTTTCAATTTGTCATGGGAACCGGACTTAGAAGGAGCACAGGGTGGAGAGAATCTGAGGACTTTCTTTGTTGCTGGTTTCGTATCGTCATTGTTAAAATGTTCTTTCATTTTTTTTTAATGCTATAACATATGTTTGATATGGTTGTAGTTGCAAATATTCTATAGTATTCAAGCGCAAACAAAACAATTCAAATTTTTGTGTAAAAGTTCAAATTCAATAACGTTGGGATTGGAGCACAGTAGCGCCACCTAGTCAAGATATTGCTACATTAAATCTGACAGTTTGACTGGCAACTTATTTTTCCATAACCAATAAAAACAAATCTGTGGTCCCATCTGATAGGTTATTGCTACTTGATATCTTTTATTTATTTATTTATTTAACATATAAAATTCAACTGACAATGTCTCAATGAACAAAACTTAATCTAATTGGTAACGATTAGCGGTGCGGAAAAGGTTTAGAAGTCTTTGGCGAAACACGTCAATGGAAATATTGAAGTCAAAGAAGTCAAAGTAGTCGTTAAACCGCTGACAAAATGAACGAATAGGCTCATGCAAAGTGTAATTTCTACTCCATGGTTCCAAGAGTAGAAAATCACATTGTCGAAGTGGTCGCTCTGGTGCGTACAAATTCATCTGTGTCAGCAAAGCCGGGCAGTCGATGTCTCCTGATAGTAGTTTCGCTGCAAAGGTTGCTTCTGCAATTGATCGTCTCACCTCTAGTGGTTCGATCAGTAGAAGACGGCACCTCTCCTCGTATGGTGGCAGGTTTATTGGATCACGCCAACCAAGAAATCGAAGAGCATATCTCACAATTTTTTTTTGAACTGCTTCAATTCGGGCAATCCAATTGGCATGAAAAGGACTCCAGACGAGCGCATTTGTTTCTAACATTGACCGTACAAGTGAGCAACAGAGGAACTTGAGGCACATTGGGTCACGGAATTCGTCAGCGATTTTAAATACAAAGCCCAGTTGACGAATGGCTCTGACAACAATATTGTTATACTGCATTCAGAAGGTTAGTCCGGTATCAAGGATAACACCGAGATCCTTAAGGTGCTGTACTCGAGTAAGGCAATGTCCCGATAATACGTAGTCAAATGTGATCGGCTGGTGTTTGCGGTAATAGGAAATAACGTTGCATTTTTCAACGCTGAGGCTTAGCAAGTTTCTTGTGCACCAATCCGCAATGATATCCACCATGTTCTGCAAATCCAAGCAACGAAACATAATTAAGAAAATTGAGAAAAGCAGCGGACCGAGGTTACTACCTTGCGGGACTCCCGACTTGTTCGAGAATGATTCCGATTCAGAAGAGCCGATCAAATAGAATCTGAACCAATCCACACTCCTAGATGAGACGCCGAGTTTGTCCAGTTTAGCCAGAAGGATTTTGTGATCCACTGAGTCGAATGCAACTTTCAAGTCCATATATGCAGCATCAACTTGCCATCCTGAATCCATGCTTCGCAGGCACGTAGAGGTAAATTGTACCAAGTTTGTGGATACGGATCGTTTCGGGTAAAAACCGTGTTGCTCTGTATCGATATACTGTTTACAACATGCAAACAGGGAATCGTTCACAATTATCTCGAATAACATGGAGCATGCGCACAAAGAGGTAATTCCACGGTAATTGGCAACATACCTTTTGTTTTCTTTCTTGTGAATTGGAAACAAGTAAGAGAATTTCCATCGTGTGGGGAACTGACTTTGCTGAACCGAAAGATTGAACAGCGTTGCTTACGGAAAGCAAAGAATATCTGCACAAAACTTTAGAACGGAAATCTTGAGGGAAGCCATGTTTTTACACAGGTAAATGAGATAAAGTCGAACGTCTGTCTGCGGTATTCATAAAACTACAGTAAAACAGACATAAACTGAACATCATAAACATATGATGTAACATAAAGGTTTATTTTGAAGCTTAAGGTCTGAAACTTGAGAGCAGCTCAATAAGATGCATTGGTTGAGCATAGTAAAGGACGTTCACACCAAAATCCGGACAAAGTATTTATCCTGTTTCTTAGTCAAATCACTACGGAATGGAATGACACTTGTTATGTACATAACCAATACATAGACAAACGTGAATCACACACATTGTTTACAAAAGCGCATTCCGTATTCAAGACGGCGCCGTCTGAACTAGCATGCAGGAAATCTATCTTGCACAAATATTTGGAAAATCCCCATTCTATTGTTCGATTCATCGCAAAATCGTTAAATGTGCCAAAATCAACTGTTGCAGATGTGAATAAACGTTAGAAAGAGGGTCTTACTTTCGAAAAGAAAGCTGGCAGTGGTGGTGAACATGGACAAAGCAACACAAGGAAGGAGAAAAGAGTCCTTGCTGCTTTTCAGGCAAACCCGAAGTGCAAATGTCAACCGGTTATGTGCAAAAAGTGAAGTATAAGGCTGGATTGAGATCGTCCAAGGCTCAAAAATACCCACTTCGTAATGCAAATCAACAAAAATCGGTAAAAACACGCACCAGAAAACTTTTTAAATAACTTCTCAAAAAATTCCATTGTGTTGTCATGGATGACGAAACATACTGCTTCAAAAAGTTCAAATATCTCTCGGGAACGGATTTTTATACTGCAACTAGCCGGAAAGATGCCTCCAAACATCTGAAACGGAAGAATAAAACCAAATTCCCTTAAATTTTTTTTTGGTCTGGCAAGCAATATGTTTCTGTGGGCCAAAATCTCAGATTTTCGTAACCACAGGTACCGCAAGCGCTGAGAATTGCCGGCAAGAATACCTAAAAGAAGTGGCTCTTCCCGAGCAGGAGACAACAACATATGAATACCTAATTTTGATCTTGATAACCGGCCTTGGTATTAAAGAGCTCAGATTAAGAGGTTAAAATACCTAAGCAAAATACCTAAGAATTGCAAGCAAAATATCTCTCTAATAGCAGAACTTGTTATTTTGGATACCTGGGAATAGCTGAGAGGTACTCATTTGGTATTGACTTACCTCAATTTGGTATTCGCATAACACTGCGGGAACAATTTTATGGTATTATCCTCAGATATTTTACCTCTTAATCTGAGCTCATAAATACCAAGGCCAGTTATCAAGTTATTCGGTCCTGCTCGGGTTACCTTTCCTGAGAAAACATGCGGCAAGGATTGGTTCTGGTCAGCTGTCATCACGCTAAAGATATAACCACTTGGTATGATGAAAATAACATTATTTACGTTTCCAAGGATTGTAATCCACCAAATTATCCACAGCTCCGCCCGATTGAAACATAGTGGTCAATGCTCATCGGGAACCTAAAGTTTGGTGGATAGGTATCAACGATCCAAGAATTTTGTTCTAAGTGGCTTACTGCTTCGAAGAGTAGCGAAGAGTAGCAGAGTAGCCAAGTAGCAGTCACGCTTACCACTGCACCACCGACGCCGGCTATAAGTCATATACAGTAGTGTTGTGTTTCACATTCATCTATAAAAGGAAATAAATAATATGAATCAAAACATGCTGTTGTTTTTCTAATATATTTTTTGTATGTCTGGATTTTGGTGTGAACGGCCTTAAATATAAAAGAATGAAACTTAGATTTAGTGTAATTGAGGACTTTACTTTATCCGTGACAATGTTTGCACCATTGAGGTGGGTGTTTTTGAGAGTCTTTAACTACTTTAATCATCGATCGAGTATCCACTTGCTGCAATTACGGCCTCCGCATACTTCCGGAATGCACGTCTGGTCCTAATAATGTATTCTGGATCATTTTCTCTCCACGTTCAGGTCTATGTTTGACTGAGGCTTTCTGTACTCGAGTGGCGTTTAGAACAGGCCTTGGTCTTCATGACGTACCATACTGAGCACAGCAGATTAAGATCGGGGCTGGATGCCGGCCACATTTCTTTTGCCCAGAACGGCGGATGTTCCTGACACCATTTCTGAGCGCGGATCATGGTGTCGCACGGAGCCCCATCTTGTTGAAATACAACTTCTGGCTTCGGGCTGTACTGCTCTTTGATCCACGGAAGAACATACTTACTTAAAATCCCGATGTGAATGAATAGCGAGTTCACATTTTTGCCATCGGAAGCCACTAATCCAAACAACATAACACTGACAGGATGCTTGGACAGAAGCTCGTTTTTATGCTCGTCGACCACGTCTTTTATCGGCAGAGAACTCATATTGGGATCGGTTCTGGGATTTGTTACGCTAGAGGAAGCTCAAGATTTTCTTACAATGCTCGATTATAATGCATCCTTCTCTTCCGTGCCGTAGAGTCGCTGATCCCGTGTTTCTTCGCCATTTTTCTTATTGACCGCACTGGATTCACCTGAATCTTCCTTTTGATGGCAGTGACGATGCTCAGAATCCGAGTGGACCTCGGACCTTTATGGATAGTTATCATTTCTTTTCTCGTTTAAGACCCTTTTCACGGACCACCGGGACACTCCCACGGATATTGAAATGTCTTTTTGCGACATTTGCGCGTGAAACAAATCACGAATACGCTACCACTTCGTCATGGTGCAATTGTCAAACTACGGATACCGGCTTCTTTTACTCGCAGCCTACTATAGGTCGGTATCGTGTTCGCAAACTGATGGGAGCTATCACTATTACTTTCGGAAAAATATTCCGCTTGATTATTCCTAAAGTGAAGGTGTCATTTCGTTCCATGCAGATCAATTGTCACAATTCCGCTTGGTAATATTGAATAAAATTCCGTAACCTCTTTACTTTTTAGGTCAATACTGGCCTTATGATTTCAATTATAGCGTACGTGAATGCAAAAAAAAACTACACAGGTGAAACGAGAACCATGTTTGTACGATGGTGTAAACATTATCACGCATACGGTTGAATACAGCAAAACCGTCTGAATAGTATCAGACACACAAAAATTGTAACCCATAAAACAGGGTGAATGCCTCGTGACTCTGGAGGTGACTGGGTTCAATTCCCGGTCTGGTCTAGGAATTTTTCGTTAAGGAAAACTTCTCGACTCCCTGGGCATAGGGTATGATTATACCTGGCACACAATCATACTAATTCAAAAATGGTACCTGGCCTCGAATGCTCTCAATTAATAACTGTGAAAGTGCATATATAACACAGTTGAGAGCAAGCAATAAGCCAATTGCAAAAGCAATAAGCTTGAAACGCTAAGAAAAAGTTGCTGGACTCAGCCTAATATGCAGCGATCATAACAGAAAATAATTAAACTGGAAACGGTATTCAAGTAGTTCTGGTTACTAGATATTTGCTTTTGTAAGCTTTTTAAGATTCTCGTAGTTTAAACCATGGAAAGCTAACCAACTTTATTAAATCGAAAATTTTCGACGAGTATTGATGTAATGACGATCTATAAGCTTCTTATTGGGTCTATTCGGGGATGCAAGTTCGTCTAATCATTAAGGATTCTTCATTTTATAATCTCTTTAGGCATTCCATTTAATGCTATATTTGCTATACTCGGCACCAAATTTCACAAAACATATTCACAAACATAAAACTACTTAATCATACCTCATAAAAATCATTTGACTTTCATATATAATCGATCGGCCATTCCATTTCAATAATAATGGCGATACACACAGGGCACATACAATTTTTTGAAAAGTAACGAGGAAGAATTTTTTTTATAGAAGTACATGGGAAAATTGTTTACAAGGACCTTTAAATATGGAACAATTCTTACAATTATCTCATAAGATAAGTATGCTCAAAAGAATTTTGCATTTATGGGGGTTAGTGATGGGCTATCATCATCATATTGCTGTTTATCAGTTTTACTCTAAATATCAAATAGCTGCTATTTAAATTTGATGCTCTTAGCGTTATTGTTTGTTTATTAAAGTCAAGCACCAAACACAGCTACTGAATTGTATGTTATTAAAATGGCATTAATTTCATGATTTGCCTTGGTTGCCAACTCTGTTTACGTCTCTGGGAAATAGCCAGTCAAATGATTTTCTTGCCCTCCTAACACAGCATCTCTACTAGGATATTCTGCATTTACAAATCTTCTGACATTTCATCGATTCTGGGCGTAGCTCGAGACATTCATCAAATAAAAATAATTGCAGTACGTAATCCTAGAATATACAGCACCACCGATGACGTCTCTAAGAACAATCATAAATAATTATCAAATTTTGTTGCAAATTGTACTCGAAAAAAATGCAACAGATTAAAATGACCACTGAAAATTCACTTTAAGTCGGATATTTTTGTAACTCTAAGGGAATGAATAAATACACATTAAACATGCTTTTGTAGAGTTGGTTTATTCTGGTTGGTTATTCGTACCTTGGACCTAACGCTACACATCAAATCGTGTGCCGCCATCTTTCTTACACTCTTTCATCTACTCTGTTTTAAATCCTAGTTGCTTTTGAAGACCTTCCCTATTTTCCAGAGCTTGCCCTTCATAAACGCCAGAGAAACAAAAAAATCTATTGGGTGTAGTTCTGGCGAGTTTGGTGGATTTGCCTTCTTCGGCACAAAAACAACATCGATGGCTTCGTACTACTCCATCATCGGTTTCGCGTAGTGGCACGAAGCCAGATCCGGTCAAAACAGAGTATCACCTTCGTGGGACCAGAGGAAAGGCAGCAGGCGCTTCTGGAGGCACTCTTCTTTGTATATTTGACCGTTGATGCTGTCACTCGTTTTGGAAGGCTTGCTGAATTTGCCGCACCCACAGATCGCCTGCCACACCCAGTACTTCTTGGCAAATTTGTCAACCTTTTGTTTTAAGATGCATTTTGGCTGCACCAACCACACGCGGTACACCTTCCTGGCGTGGGATTTGGCCACCATATTCTGTTTATCGGTTCGGTTAGGCGCCTTCCTTACTTGAAGACATGAAGCCCGGCCCGATTCATTGTCTGCTTGACGAACCAGATAGAAGAATTGACCTTCTTGGACACATTCCTAACTGTCCCTCACTGTCCATGCGTTAACGTGGAGCGGTCGTCTTACACCGTTTGAAAGAAACATGTCATTTTCTGCGTCATGCGTTATCTAATGCACATAAAGGGAATCCTAGGTTTGGCAGATATCAATGGGATATTTCATGTAAGTTTAAGTCAGATAACGCTTGAATCTAGACTGTTGTATGGAAGATTGCAAACTTTGTTGTATGGTGCATGAAAGATTGTTAACAATGTCGTTGTTTCGTTTGTTTGAAATTAAATAAGAGAAAATTTCACGCTCCTGTTGAAATTCATTATTTTTTTCCGTATAGCTGCCAGCTCACCGCTGGGTAATTTGGGTTTCCCGGGACGATTTTACCACACGGGGCACGGTCGAATGGTTGGTTCCCAAATGTTTCGCGATTCACCTGTGGAACGGCCTGGATTTTCCACGACCGTGCCCATAATTTCTTGCTTGAAAGCCTTGAAAGATGGCCACTTGACAGATTGTGACATGTAAACATTACACTCTAAACTAAAATTTTTATTTTTACCTATGCATTCAAAAGTTATACACAAATGAAATTTTTGCCTTTTTTTCGAGTAGGATCTATAATTCAGCTTTCATCATGTTTGTTCAAAAAAACCGTTTTAAAAGCCTTACATTTCTGTTAGAGATATGACAAAGGAGATTTATATTAACATCTAACATATTTGTCCCCAATTTCCTTTGAAAATTCACCATAAATTAAGATAAAAACATCGACTAATGGACACTGTCATGTGTCGGTCTCAGGGGACAGAAATTTACATGACATTTGGGTAGTGTGTACTTATACCCTGCATTCTAATGCGAAAATTGTCGTGAGAAAAAATGTTTTATTTTCTCTAGGTCTGAATTCAAGTTTCACTTAACTCTTACCAGACTCATCACATCGACCAAGACCAATGGTGTTCAATAATCAATAGAAAGCACCATGTAAAATAACAAACTCCAGCCTTGTGAAAGCGAAATATATGTGCGAAGCAAGCAAGTCTCCATATCGCTTTGCAATTTCGCCTACCGACAAAAATACAAAACACTCATCATTTGCTATTCCACCAACAGGTTGTTTTTCCTTTCGCTGACTCTATTTGTTCAACCCAAAGCGATCGATTACATTGCGATCTGATCGGGGCACCACCGAAAAGGAAAACTAGTTTAGTAAAACATCGCCGCCAAACATACTTACAGAGGGCAAGCACGTGTACCTACATACGATGCTTATGTTCCACATGCTTGTTAACACTCGAGACATGCTACTCATTAGTTTCAGTGTGCGCAAACAGAGAGCGATCGAGAGAACTTTCCCACCGATATTTTCCCAAAACCGGGGTGGCTTCTCTCGTTCTCTCCCATTTTCGTCCACCAAAAGCACAACTGCAAGCTTTGCGCGCTGCCGCTGCTGAGCTTTCCTCCCCTGAAATTGCACGCCCGCATTCTGATCAGCAAACGATCTTTGTTGACTGCCGCCGCACATTGGATGGAGGTCTTCTTCATCCGAGGAGTTACTTCGCTCGTAACAGTCCGTGTTCAGCTGTCGCAGAGAGTGGAAGTGATTTTTCCTTGCACCGGGTTTTCTTGATTTTGGAAAATAACCGCTTGGGTGGACACCAATAGCGATTAATAAACCGCCCGTTCCATGGGACTTAAAATCGAAGCTACCAAATAAAAGTGTTTGCACGGCCACTTCTTCGGTGGAGGTCGTTGTGTAATATACAGCTGCAATATAGCATTAAGCCGTTTGGCGATTTAGTGAAATATAACATCGCGTAAATGGTGAATACATTAAGGTTTTTCTTTATTAGTTAGCTACCGACAGTTGGTGTACGCTGACTGACCACCAAAGTACTTTTGTGGAACGCGAAAAGTGCTGTACGAGTGTTTGCAAGCTGGTACCATTTCACTAAGTGACAAAAGAACACCACTGTGCACGGTCGTAACTGTTTATCCCTAAAAGTGCGCATCAACACCTGTTACTCGGCTGAAAAGATCCACAATTGTCGGCAGGAGATAAAGAAACAGTGTAGGCAACAGACCGGCATAACAGAACATCTCCAGAAACTGTTGTGTAATGTATCTGACAATGTCGCGAGCGGTTTAGCAGGCGCGAAGAAACACGACTAAAATTGTAGGAAATTGCAGTCTAATTGAGCAGGATCCGACGGTTTCCGAGAAGAGCCTAACGCAACGGTGTTGCACATTGTGCTCAGAACGAGAACACCTGTGGGAAGGGGCGCGGAGAAAGCACAGCAGTGATTCTTGGCGGTGGCAGTGTGAAAAAAAGCAAACCAAGAGATCCGTCACGGTAGGCAGGAATTGTAGGTTGTCGCACAGTTTGCTGGATTGATCGCGTGGTGGACTGTTGCCGCAGTGATGGTGGGAGGATTCGATGAATGAATAGTGGTGTAAAGTGATCTTTTGGCGGTTTTTACATTTATGTGGACAAAGAAAAGCAGCAATATTCCTAGAGTGTGGTGAAGTGCTAACCACCTTCTGAGCAAACGTCATAGAAAAGCAGCGTGAACCGTAGAACGAGCGATAGGCTAGAGAAGAATGAAAATGGAAGAAAGGTGAGTTTTTGGGATATCTCTATGGGACAGTTTATTTTTTGCAAGAGGAAATGTTATTTTGAAACACTGGATCTTAGTTTTCTACAACACTGAAACAGCAGTGAAAATTTAATTGTATTTTTGTTTTCAATCAATATTAGTGTAATTAAAAGCCAAATTATTCAGACTTCTATTCATAATGTAGTTTTCAAGCCACGCTTAATAAAGCAATCTGTAGACAAAGTTATAGAACATTTCCTAAAAATGTGGTAATGTTTCAACACTTTGAACTTTTATTTTGTTCAATATCTCGCAACGGTTATCGTGCATCCATGAACATTTTGAGTGAGACAATATTGTTTGATGAGCATACGCCGCTCAACATGCTAATCAGGATTAAAATTAAACATAGCCTACACTCGTAGAAAAAATCTTGTAAATTTTAGTCCACTTGGGTGCACATAAAAGAAGCGGCCTGTTAGACAGAAATTTGCGTCTGTTCTTAAATTTACAAGACCATAAAACATAGAAATGATAACTGACATGGCAAGACGTAAAACTAAGTTAAGGAACACAAAATGACATTTGCCACTGTAAATGCAAATTAAAATGCTTTCTGATACCAGTTTTGATCGCAAAGATTTAGTTCAAATTACCGTCAGGAAAATTCAAGATGCGGTAATAAAGTTTGATAAATAAAAACGGACCTCAATGTCATGGATTGTCGTGGTAAAAATAAACTCTACACACTTAGAAATTATGAAATTTACAGATGTTATTTTGTAAAAAGACGGGGAACGTAAACATATATTTCGTGTAAAATTATGTCTCCTGAAACTGACACATACGCAATTCGACAAAAGATGTGTTTGATTGAATTTATTTTATCATCTCTTTCAACTCATTCTTATGTGCTAAAGAATGCTTGCATATGTTGGTCTCAGGGGACAGAAATTTTCATGCCATTTTGGTAGTGTTTATATTTGCCTGTAGGACTCATTTTGATGCTTCATCTCCAAATGTTTGTGAAAATATGAAATAAAATAATGAAAAATACGGTCGTAGACCTTCGCAGAAAAAATATTTTGAGAATGCTACAAGTTGGCACCATGTTCAGATTAATGAATATTATGATCATTTACTATGTATGTTATACTGCGGTTAGTTTCGAATCACTGAAAAATTAAATTGGAAAACATTTTTTTTTTCTTTTTATACTCTTATTTTTCCTTTCAAGACTGTGCCTGTAATTAGAGCATTACATTTTACGTTACGAACTTAATTTTTTTTAATGTATTCCATGCAGCTTGAAGCAATCGTTTTGTTATCTATCAAGGTAGAGATTTAATTTAAAGGGCGATACGGTCAAAATTTGGTCAATATCAACTTGACGTATTTCTTTCAATTTTGCATTTAAAAAACCTGAACACCTCTCATTTTGAAGGTGTGTGTGTGTGTGTAGAATGTTGCTCCTATTTTGATTTTGGAATTCACTCTTCAGTTGTCAAAATGCCGTCCAAGCAAGAAGAGCAGCGTATCAAAATTTTGCTCGCGCATCGCGAAAATCCGAGCTACTCGCACGCAAAGTTGGCAAAATCGCTAAAAGTTGCCAAATCAACCGTTACAAATGTAATTAAAGTATTTAATGTTGTGAGATGGGAACGTTTGTCGACAGCCAGGAAGTCTGGATCGGGGGGAAATCGAAAACCGGAAGCCGCTGAGACGACAAAGAGAGTTGCCGGTAGTTTCAAGCGAAACCCTAACCTATCTCTCCGAGATGCCGCAAATAAGCTGGGTGTATCGTCTACAACCGTGCATCGAGCCAAAAAACGAGCCGGACTATCGACTTACAAGAAGGTAGTGACTCCAAATCGCGATGATAAACAAAATACGACGGCCAAAGCGCAATCCCGGAGGCTAATGGACGACGAAACCTACGTCAAAGCCGACTACAAGCAGCTTCCGGGACAGGAGTTTTATACGGCAAAAGGAAGGGGAAAGGTAGCAGATATTTTCAAGCACACGTAACTGTCAAAGTTCGCAAAGAAATATCTGGTTTGGCAAGCCATCTGTACCTGTGGCTTGAAAAGCAGCATTTTCATAGCTCCCGGGACTGTCAACCAAGAAATTTACGTGAAAGAGTGTTTGAATAAACGTCTGCTGCCTTTCCTGAAGAAACACGGTTGTTCCGTACTGTTTTGGCCGGATTTGGTATCTTGCCATTACGGTAAAAAGGCCATGGAGTGGTACGCCGCCAACAACGTGCAGGTGGTTCCCAAGGACAAGAACCCTTCCAACACGCCAGAGCTCCGCCCAATTGAGAAATACTGGGCTATTGTCAAGCGGAACCTAAAGAAGACCAAAAAAACTGCTAAGGACGAGCAGCAGTTCAAGGCAAACTGGCTTTCTGCGGCGAAGAAGGTGGACAAGGTGGCTGTACAAAATCTGATGGCAGGGGTCAAGCGTAAGGCCCGGCAATTCGGATTTGGAAAAGCGGAAGCCTAACTGAATATTTTTCCTGAATTTTATACTAATTGAACTTGAAAAAGAAATTTAATTTGATTTTTTAAATAAACGATTTCACCGATTTACACGCGTTTTCCCTTGACCAAATTTTGACCGTATCACCCTTTACACTTGTGACCTGTCGCGAAGAGTGGAACAGACAGCGTTAAAAATATATTGTAGTTATGTGATAATAAGGCTTGCAACTCCCAATATTAAGTCAAGTGCATAATTTTTAACGCTTAACAAATTAAGATTTGATATTACTAAATATATCCTAAAAGTTGTTGTAAATGTAGCATTCAGAACGTGATGGGTGTGGCAGTATTTATTATTTTGGGTTTCAAAATAGGGTTTGATAATATATAAAATAAAGTTATATTTTTGCATAAGACTCAAAGTATCTACGGGTAACAAGGATTTCATCACTCGTAATATTCATGAATTTTAAAAATGTAGACTTTCAGAAATTACTGCAAGTTGATTTTTGAAGGATTTCAAAAGGTATACTTTTTACACTTTACATAAGTTGTTGAAAGTTGTTTTACATTTTTGTGGTTACATTTTTCCTCGAACAATAACTGTTTAGTACCCCGTTTGTACTCTCAATTATATTATGTGCTTGAACCATCTATATGCTTCATTTTCTTTTTGCTTTTGATATTCTTGGAAATTTGCCTCGATTTTTGTGTGCCATAATTCTTAAAACTTAACTGCAATCTAAATAATAATTAGGAGTTATTCTCCGATGTATATTAGTAATTTAGTAAGTAGTTTTCTAAGAATGCGTTTGAACATTTTATTAACTTTTGGAAGTTTACTGAAAATATACAAAATTAATCAGACAACCAGAATGCACATATGTAGAAAGTTGGTTTCGGAATATACAAAGATATTCACAAGCAAAAAAATGGTAAAGATTTGTAAATATGGTTTCTATGTCCAAAAATGAAGGCGATATATATGCAAATTTTAGATTTTTTTTCATTCAAACATAATACGATGTAGGACACTATTTTGAGCAATTTTAATTTGAATGGTAAGAAATTTCAATTCTATCCGTGCAATGTAATACGATTTATGGTTGTATCGTGTTAACAGTTTCAACTATGATTCATCGATGAACAATTTGAGGGGCTGATTTTGGATACGTGCACGTAACAAGCTCTTATATTTGATTTACACCGTGTCCAATATATTCTCATACAAAATAAAACTCTGTTTATTTCAAATCGATAATCCAGATTTTATTGATAACTTTACCCATTATATTGTAATATAATACTGATCAACTACAGCATACGTTGTGGAATAACACCGCCTTTAACCTTCTTGACCAGCTCCAGACGTATTTCGAAACCTTCACTTTTTTCGTCCCAAATTCGTTTGATTACGGTTTTAAAATGGTTCATATTAGACACCCTGTGGTCATTTACCTCCGCCAGCATATACGACCATACGAAATAATCCAAGGGATTCAGATCTGGTGAACTGCAAGGCCATTCATTCTTGTCCAAAAAGTCGGTCAAATTTTCTCGGCACCAGCCCTGAACGAGATTTGCAGTATGCGATGGCGCTTCGTCCTGCTTCGGATGGTTCGGTACACAAAATCCCGCTTTACTCCGAGGTTTTTCAAATTTCTGAAAATAGCGCCCGGTCGCTCACCTTTCAAAAACTTTTTTATCACCACAGCTCGAAACTCCTTCATCGCTGGCAAAAGATAAACACTGAATGAAAACAATCGGACAACTACACAAAAAAAAAACGCAAAACTACACCAGCACATACGTGGAGCATGTTGAGTAGTTGCACGACACCAATGCAAGGAAAAAGTGTATGAGAATATATATATATATATATATTTCTTGGAAACAGCTCAAACTTTCAACGATTCATTTCTTGGAATGTGAAACTTTGGCGTTCATCACTTTAAAAAGAATTTACTCAACAAATGTATTTATTGAGGGTTCCTAGTCTTTTATTTAAATGGTTCGTAAAAATTCTTAAAATGAAAATATAATTTAAATAAATGAACTTGAATACGTTTGTGTACGGAAATTTGAATGGTTTTACTTTAGAATAAAGAAATTTATAGATCCCAAATAATAATTAAGCAACATTTTGTTAATCTGGTAAGTTTTAAAACACCATTTTTTATTTAATTTTTTGAATTTTGCTGTTTGATAATCCCTCTGAAGCCTGGCAACATAACCACAAGAGTATGGATTATGTGCAAGAAATATAATTTTTTTTCAAGACATTCAAATTTAACAATAGCCAATAGTAGCCAATTATCTTACTTAGGGTTACGGGATTTATTGTCAACCTGGCATCATGAACAGTTGAAACTTTATTCTTCACTTTATGGTTATACATTTAAGAGAGATTTTCGATTTCCTTAACTTTTGAGTCACCATGGCTACATTGGTTAAGCTAAATACATTATCTTCAGGATCTTCAAATAAACCTAAAGCCGATGCATCATAGATGTACCGAAGAAAGTTATACGTTATGAATGAACTGTTTACAAACAACTATTTCACAAGATATCCATGGATCCAATTTAAACAAAAGACATATTATTATCTGTGGCTTTAACTACCGCCTCATGTATTTATTGAATAGTAAAACTTTGGTATTGGTAATCAAATTACGGAAAATTTGTAAGCAACGCTAATAAATCGACTGGGTACGAGACACTGAAGATGTCTGCACATTGTAGACGAAATACGCGTATCTGTCAAGATAAGCAAAGGTAGTTGGAATTAAATGGAAAATACTAATTTTTCTTCTGATTCCTAGTTACAGGTATTCCACTAAACAGCACAAACCCTCTAAGATTATTCAAAGGTTTTAAAGTAGTTTACTTTTTGAATTGTTCTGATCGACAGAGTCATATGTAGACTAACGGATTTTCCGATGCAAAGGAAACAATAAATTTTTTTCAAGTTTTGTTATTCAGTTATAATATATACCCTTCTGGTCCGGTTGAGTGTATATGTGTGTATGTTCATCGACTGTGCATTGTCGTCGTATAAGGCATAACAAGAGATGAGTGACACTCGAATTATCATCATTCTACGTATGATCGCAGTGCGCTCTGGACGAATTTCATTGTTTTTGTGCCGGAACTCCAAGTTAGATTTTAGTTTCGTGTTAGTTAGTATAGTTAGTGTCGCAATTTTTACCGTGAGCATCGCAGACGACCATCGACACTTTTCAGGACCACTACAATTTCAAGAAAAGTTAAATTGACACCTCAATTTGCCACCTTTACGTACCACCCCATTGGACTGTTCCTTGTAGTTTTTAAACAATTCGTGATTAATAACGACGATCGTTTTATACATATTGTCTAAGGAATTGTATAATTAGTTGAACATCGTTTCCAGCTATTATTTTATGAGTAACGATAAATAATGTTATCGAGCACTGCATGTTAGGCTGAGTTATGGGGCGTATACCTAATTTTTATAGAATGGACTCCTTTTGTCCCCTCGGATATAATATAAGGAATGAACAAAAACAAATTCACAAATACAAAATAAGGAATGAATTAGTGAAATCAGATACTATAGATTTGATTATTTCCAACGATCAGACGATCAATGATCGGTCAGACTTATTGTTCTCCGCCATAGAATTTATTGTGCATGACAATTTTATAATAGGAATTGAGGCCATCTTAACAATGAAGAATTAGATTTTTTTTCTATAAATTTCAAACAAAAACGATTTATTCTATTGTTATTTTACTATCAACATTTTGACTATCGTTATTATACTTGTATAATGGTGACAATAAAGTTGTTCAAATGGGACTATACATATACTACGGGACTGTACAGTACGGTTTAACATTCAATAACAAAATGAACTAAAATTTTATAATTTTTTGTTGTAACTCTTTTGTATTTTTTTATTCGAGTATAGCTTCTTCATTACTTGTTTTTTAATGACGGTTGAACATGAACAGTAGTAAGTAACCAACTAAAATACGTCAAAGAGTTGAAAAGTTGTCAATAATATGCAACTTTTTTTGCAACGGAAATACCTGCTTCTCATCAGCTCGTTTGAAAAACAGCTGTTTTCTCCAATTACTCTCTAAGTCATCCGATTCTTCTACCTCGATGTCCTTACAGATGCAGGGTTGTTACGAGAAGTCTGAAAATAAATCCGCGCCAAATCCGCGCGAGTTCAAAATCAAATCCGCGCCTTCAAATCCAATCCACACACGAATGTTCTATAACTTATCACGCATCAAATATATAGGATGGGAAACGGCTTCATCAGTAGGCGAACCTATTTCAAACAAGGGGTAAACAAAAACATGCATCACTCATTTTTGGCAGTATGCTACAAATAATAAAAGTAGATTTTTGATTAATTTCCTTCAGAAAAACCCAGCGCTTGGAATAGGGTCTCGGTGGAGCTAAAACCGTTCCCCACAATGAGATTGTCTGCGTTTTTGAGCCAATTAGATGCATTGTTCAAAACAGGAATGAAATTGAAAAATTCAGTGTGAAATAAAACCTGTAAAGAGGGAAACATAAGTCACGATGAGCTAAGTCAAATAAATTGACCGATAACCAACTTAACTTAATAAAAATGTCCAGACAAAAACAACCAATGACCCAAGATGTGATCCACGCTGGCCAAGTCCACCCCTGAAGGAGCACAGGACGTTTGAGTGAGTGATGAAAGCACTCGAACATAACCGATATGTAAAGTATGTCAAAGAGAATGATCCATATTTTGTCAATGGTGTATCAAGATAGGTACGTATTTATTTAACATATACGTCATAACATTTAATTGTTCTCAATAGCCTTCATATGAGCTAATTTCTCCCTTTCTGATCGTTCCTCCAGATAACATCCAGATCTTTTCGTTTCAAAAGAACTTTCAGAAATGATGTTTCTGGATTATTGGATGTCATAGCTCTGATTTCTTTTTCCATCAAATTAAAAATATCTTCTTTAGCCTTCCTTTTCATTCTTACAACTTCTTCTTGCTTTTTGATCTGGTGCCTTGCTTCCTCCTTTGCTTTTTCCTTATTTTTTTGTGCCTCCACTAATTCAAAATCTTTCTTTTGTTTCTGTTTGAATTCGTAAGATTGCCTCGCAAATTTCGCCTTCAAAATCAAGTCCTTTGAAACAACAAATCTGGTCTCAAATCATTCTCAAAAAAATGCATGCCACTCAAAATATTTTTACGATTATTGAATTGCTGTTCACTGAGCCTAGTGCGGTTTTCCGGTAACACATGCTTACCCGACCAGAAGGAAACAACAAAATTATTTCAGGTTTTGTTATTCAGTTACGCTGTTTTTATAATAGCGGTTGTTAGAATTCAGATCGCGGATGTTGTTAAAATAACAGAAATTGTAACAAACAATCCTCAAGAGGTAACAAAATTATAGCAAACTATGATACAGATATAACAAAAACAAAATAAACTTTGTAACGGTTTTGTTACGATGAAGCAAAGTCATATCAGCTAGTGTTAGAATTAATTTATTTCTTTACGAAGATTGTGTCTCCCAGGGCATTATATCTTAATTTGTTATAAATACGTTATACAATTATGCAGACGAAAATGTTTTTAACAAATTAATATCATAATCAGTTAGTCTTAACAAGGTTTGTTGTAGTTTTGTTATGTTTATGTTATACGCTTCTGGTCGGGTAGATAGTGAAAATTTCCTTTCGACCTCTGCATTAGAATGAGATACGCAAGTTACAATGTTGAACAATGTTCTCATTTCAGAGAAACTATCGTTCTGGAATAAAAAATCAAGTACTTCCAAATCTGTTTCTGATTCAACCGTTTTAGTTGACAACTTGAAATTTGCAAGTACTAGTTCTTCGTGAATTTTAGATTTGTCTAATTTAAAATCGATAACATCTACGATTTCTTTGATGGAATCCTTATTTATGATCCTTCCAACCTTGAAGTTGCTGACTAGTCTAACAAATTCATTCGGAACATCTTTGGAAAACAAATACGAGATGGAAGCCTTAGTGTGGTCTTTAAAATGCTTATTGAAATGAGATGTTTTAAGTTGATTTCCTGCAGCGTCAAGAATGGATTTGTAAATAATTACATCCGTATCCTTAAGAAAATGTTCTTCCATTAGCATTTTGTTGTTGATGGCTTCCGTTATTTGTTTTGGATAGTAAACTCTTGACATCATAGTGACCAAAAATGCGAGAATCCTATCATAAATATCGAAAAGTATAAACTCATTCGTTTCGAGATACTTAAGCAACTTTTCCGTTTCTCCCGCTGATTCAATCACAAAAAGAACCTGCTCTTTGATATCTGGCAGCAGTAAAATCTTCAAAATTTCTTCTTCATAAAAGCTCCGTTTTGCCAGCCCTTGCAATTTCTTTTTCAAAGAAACTAAGTGGTTGTAGTTTGAAAGAACCACTTCTGCAGCTGGTCCGAGAGTTGCCCACCGGGTTTCAACATGCTTTTGGAAACGTTTAGGCTTGGTGATGCAGCTTTCTTTGAATTCTTCCCACTTCGACGGAACGACAAAGTAATAGTACAGATACTTTGCCAAATCAGAAACAACATATCCAAACTGTTTAATAGCAGCCCTAAAAAGATGAAGGTTATAATACATATCTACTAGCAAACAAATAATAAAATGCTTTGTTAGATTTTTAATAGTTTAGAATTTAAGTCCCTGAGTCCATTTAGAATTCTTAGGTATTAAACTTCGTATTTTCAAGAAATAATTCTTCGGTTGGATATTAATCCTCATGGAGTTATTCCTGGAAACTTCTATAATTATTCATTCGAAATTCCTAGGCTGTCTCTTTTCATTTGCTTAGGAGTTCTCATCTAAATTATCATTAATTGATGATCCGAATTTCTTGGAAAGTCTTGAAATTTTACTTTTATCTAGCTTTGTATTCCTCAAAACGATTCACAATAAATATGGAGTTCCTCAGAACTAATTCAATAGCAGATTTCACATGATCGCAGTTCATTTCAAAAGAGAATTTCCGGTTTCAGGTAGTTGTTACCAAACTATAATATTGGGCCGTATGAATAATAGAGTATACTGTACTTTCACTCATAAGAAATGCATGGGTGAAAGTTAGTTTGTACAAATCCGTGCCTGGATCCGTGAACTGCAGTCATGAATTCGAGAACAAGCAAAAATACACTGTGAACTGAATCACGTAATCATGAACTAAATCACGTTTTTAGGTAAAAATCCTGAAAACGTGAACTAGTTCACGGTCCGTTTTCATTTTCGTGAACGCTTTTGTTTCTGTGTGGGTATATCAATATGGTGTTGAACGAATCCGCGCCAAATCCACGCCAGAACGAATTTTATGAACAAATCCGCGCCAAACCCGCAAAAATCGCGAAATCCGCGAAATTCGCGAAATCCGCGCTGCCGTAACAACCCTGCAGATGATTGCCGTCCTCAGCTCACGATACTCGTTTTCGATAGCCTGTTGTCACCGCTTTAAAAGCAGATCGGATATATTTTAATACTCGAGTAGAAGTCCTTCAAAGTGTGCAGCTTCTCAGGGTTAACGCTCGATGCAGTAGTCAGTAGTCAAAGCGCCTAATGAACTGTTTTATCAACTCGGTATAGAAAGCACAGCAAATCAAGCAGATAGCCTCCGTCCTGTTATCATAGAGAGTTCCTGATCTAAGCATCCTGCTGCTATCTCGATATACATTTCCGACTTCTTACGAAGATGTTTCTCAAAATCAGAAACTCCAAATCCCGTTCGCTGGTTTAAGTAATCATCCTCCCAAATATTTGCAAGAAAAATCATTAGCATCGGGGCATTGATAAGGGGCGAAACGTAGCTCAGGAAGTGTAGAAGTGGTTGCAGAGTGGAGAAGTGGATGACAGAGGATGCGCTGGGCGGTTTGATTGTTGTCGCAGTTGGGTTGGAACGCACTGACTCCTACAACAGCAATCCGGTAGCAGATGGATGCAGAACTTTCATATGCTTCAATTCCAAGATACTTTGTATCATCTGGAATTCCTTGAATCGTATCGGATTGGATCAACTGTGCCAGGTACAATGTTTGCTTTCCGCATATGTAGTTCACACAAGGAGCCAGTAAGGTTGATAAAATGGGTAGAGTTACGTTTCAGCAGCTCCTGGACGGATCGGTTAGAACCCATCATTACCGATGTTCCATCTAATCCACGGCTCACATGCCTTTTATGGTGCCATCGGTGCCATCGATCTGGAACTGTTTAACAATTGCACAAAATATGTATAGCTTTTCGCAAGATTATATTAAAGATAACAAAATATCGAGAACATTATTATAAATTCCAAAAATTCTACGCGAATGCATGAAAATTGTAAAAACAGAAAATTTGTATAAATCCCTGCGCGAAATTCTTTCAAAGAAAATTCTCTTAAGCAATTCATTGGGAAAATTTATAAAATTTTCTTAAAAGATTTCTCAAAACATTTATGGACAAATCATTTTGGGGCACACACAAACTGACTTTAAGACTGTCATCTGTCACTGTAGTGTAAAAAGGGGATAGAACAAGATCAAAATGGATTTATGGCTAAAATATTAACCTGCACTTAGTAATTCAGAAAAAGCACCAATTAATCAAAAAAGTGCCACTAAGTTATTAAGGCCTGTGCCAACAAATAATGTGTGATCAGCAATAGAAATTTAGAAATGAGCAATAAAAGATGAGAAAAGATCTTCGGATAATCTAATTGTGATCGGTAAATCTGTCAAATAAAGCAACAGCTATTAGTATATGTGCAATTAAAACGGCTTAATTTCCACCTAATGATGTAATTTGAGCACTAAACTACTCGCATATGTCTTGAAATTTTATTGGATTTTCCCATACAAATAGTAAAATGATCAATAAATAACTGAATAACCATAATTAAAAAAGTCAAATGTCCTGAGTAGTAGATACAGTTACCCATCTTTAAATTCAAAAATAATTTGGAATCGTGAAAACTTTTCCATGAAATAATCAAAAACACCATTTAAACACTAAATGGGTTCCAGAGAGCAGAAAATAAAGGCATGCATAAAATTGGGAATGAGCCATAAAAAGTTGTGATGTGCTTTAGGACAAATTCATCCGAACAAAGTCATCCGAACGGCTAATTGTTGTTTCCCAGAGATTGCATCGGGGACCGCCCAATATAAGAGTAAGTTGCGATGTTTTACATGTTTCAGGCTTCTGACTGTGTGTGAACGCGGTGTGGTGGATGAGTGGATCCAGTACAAGGACGTTTGAACGACGAATTATGTTAGAAAATAATAAGATTTTACTGGCGTTGTTGCCAATCTGCTTTGAAAAATGCAAGCCATTCAAATGAGTAGTCTTTTTCTAAGTGGTGCTTTATATTATAAAATTGTTCATATTTTTTATGTCAAATTGTTGTTTTCATTTATGCTCCTGGACATTTGATTTTTGTACTTTCCTTTGGCCTGGATACATTTTTCAACCGTATTTATAGGTAGTGACCACATTAAATGATCTTCCACACCCACAATATTTTTTTCCATACAAGCGACCGTCTTATGATTATTGGAAAACTCAACATATCATTTGATATAAATATCAATTGTATAAGCTCAATAACTCTTATTTGGAATGTATAGGAAAGGCTTGTAAGATGGAACACGATCAGGTTATTGCTCGTAACATGTATAATTTTCATTTTTGAGCGGATCCAAAGACATTTTTCGAAAGAAGAACTAATAGGCTCCAACTTTGCTTAAGGAACTGATTATTTATAGTCATCAAAAAACAAATTATGGCCTATTTTCGAAATCCACCGAAAATTACAATTTCAAAAAATGGCTTGTTAGATGGAACACGATTCGTTTTTTGCTCGTAACATGTATAGTTTTTATTTTTTCGAAAATTTTTCGAAAGAGGAACTAAGAGGCTCCAAGTTTGCCTACGGAACTGATTATTTCCATCGAAAATTGCAATTTTAAAAAATATATTGTTGATTCCATGGCATTTTCAAACAAAGAAAATATCATTCATATGTTTTAAAACGAAAAAAAAATGTGTTCCATCTTACAAGCTCAACAGTGTTCCATTTTAACATAAAAACAAAACGTCAAACAAAAAAACACCAAAAATACTAGCCAATACAAATGTTAACCTTTTGATATCGATGGGAAATTTCCACTCACTTAGCACAAGAAATAATTGCTATTTTAATTATGTCAACACTTTTGAACATTGAAACCTGAAAGAGCCAAATCGAATGAGTCTATTCACTCCAAAAGCAAATGAAAATTGAAGAATAGTAAAAAAATGAGGTTAACACTTGTCAGCGCGATAGTGTTGTTATAGCGAATGTCAAAAGTGGCGTTCCATCTTACAAGTCGTTCCATCTTACAAGTCGTTCCATCTTACAAGCCTTTCCTCTACTCGTTCATAGGTCCATTTGCAAAAATTTCATTGTCTATTGCACATTTTACCATTTCCATTATTTGACCACTTCCTTATGGAAATTTTTAATTTGCCCTGAAACACATCATAAATTTTAATGGCTCATTTCCAATTTTATGCATGAATCTGTTTTCTGCTGTCTGGAACCTATTCAGTTTTTAAATGATTATTTCATGGGAAAGTTTTCACGATATCAAATTATTTTTGAATTTAAAGATGGGTTGCTGTATCTACTACTCAGGACATTTGAGTTTTTTTTATTGTGGTTATTCAGTTATTTATTGCTCATTTTACTATTTTTATGGGAAAATCCTATACAATTCAAAGACATATGCGAGTAGTTTAGTGCTCAAATTACATCATTTGGCGGAAATTAAGCCATATTTAATTGCACATATACTAATAGCTGTTGCTTTATTTGACAGATTTACCGCTCACAATAAGATTATCCGAAGATCTTTTCTCATCTTTTATTGCTCATTTCTAAATTTTTATTGCTGATCACACATTATTTGTTGGCACAGGCCTTAATAACTTAGTGGCACTTTTTTCATTTTTTATTGCTCAAATCTGTTTTTTAATTGATGATTAATTATGCTGCCATAGTTAATGGCTCAAGAAGTACCAGCACATCGCTCACAAGCCTCATGAATGGCCCCTAAAAATGTAATTCACATCGGAGAACCTTTTATAAATTCTGTTATATTAACAAAGCGCATCATAACAAAAACAAAAGATTCTTGTACAGAAAATCGGAAGAATGCATTGCAAGGTGCAAAGTATCAGTTGCACTTGGGGCCACGGAGTTTTACAAAAGTGGGCCAATTTTTAATCACTAGTTCTTATTGATTGTTTGTGTCAGTGTCAATTGTTTGCTTCATGTTCCCAAAACAGCACAATTTAAGTAGGATTGGTAAAAAGTAGGATTCTAAAATGTACACATATTTAAAATTTTAGGTTTTTGAGTGGACCAGCAATTATTAAAAATCTTAAAAATCTTGGTTTATCTCAAAAATCTGTAATTTTTACATACAGATATCTGTATGAAAACTATGAAAAAAAATCTGTGTCAATCTAGATAAATCTGTGCATGTGGTAACCCTGGTCTGACCGTCCGACAGTGCTGCGTCCGACAGTAAACTGCTGCAGACGTTAACTATATCTCCCACACCAAGTTCCCGAGGAAGGTGCTGCTGTGGCTGATAATCATCAAGAAGGGAATGTCCAAATCGCTGTTATTTTATTTGGTGCTTGCAGTGAACGGGAGATATACAGAACGAAGTGCCTGCCAGAAGTTGCCGCCTTCATCAAAAAGGACTACCCGAAGGAGGATGTGTTTTTTTGGCCAGATCACTGGATCACTGGAGGAAATGGATCGGCTGAAGATAAACGTTGCATCGAAGACCGCCAACCATTTCAACGTCCCCTAGCTTCGACCGAAAAACTATTTTTGGGCGAACCTTAAACCGAGATTCTACTCCAATACTTTCATGCCCAACGGCGCAGGGAAACTAGAGCTTGGGTTTGTGAAAAGAGGAGTCACTCATAAACTGAGTATTCTCATAGAGGACTCACACATTGAATTCACACTGTCGCAAATATGAGAGTCCATTTTACACGGCCAGAAATTGAACTCCATTTGAGAGTCCATTTACTCAGTCGCATGGGAACTACGACTCAGTTTCGTAAAAATTGGAGTTACTCAGTCTCCAGTTTTCAGATTTCAGTTTTCCTTCGGACGGTGCTTTTGTTGGAAATGTATTTTATGGCAAAGTCACCATCCGAGAGTCCTGGGTTTATTTTATTTATTTTTAATACCTTCCAATGCAAATATAAATCATAAGGTACACTACGACGTTTACTATGACCCTTCCGAACAATAGTTCCCCACTTATGGAAGCATTAGAGGACGCTGCACGGTGTCGATTTAGCTAAATTCAACTGCTTTGCAATTTTTTAATCTTACCACGTTGGATTTTCAAAAAGGGTATCCAAAATTAATTTCTGTTTTTTCGGCCTTCCATCGATCACGAAATTTTTCATGTTTAATAATTTGTAATAAAACTTCTTGAAGAAACACATTTTCAAAACATTTAAGACATGACCACTAGGAACGCAGAAAAAAAGGAATGCGTTCAGATTTTAGGTGAATCGAGCTTTATCGTTTGTATCAGCAGCTAATTTGATTCATTAAAGCGCATTAAATTGTATTATTGCTGCTAATCAGTCTTGAAATACTTCGTAAATAAATCAAAAACCCTTTTACGGGCGAGCCAACTATCAATCCTGGTGTTGAATGGGGTCTGGTAAAAGAGACAAAACTGTCTTAGCCAAGGTTTTCTGATTGTTAATTCCAAGTTGTCTTGCAGTGCTTTGTAAAACGTAAAATGTTACTTATGGATGGATGGATGCTGGAGCTTCGTTATGAAAATGGGCTCAATGTACCAAATAAATACCCCAACCCATGTGTTTGGAGAAGAGCGGCAAATGTAGAGTTATCTTAAGTTTGTTGAAACGTATTTAAGTTTTGCTGTACAATTAATTTCTGGGGTTTATTTATTTTTTCATGTCACTAAGCTCTAACCAAACAATTTTATCAATTCTAAAATATCTCTGTGTCCTAACCAATCATATATTTTTTTCATGTTACTGAGCTTCGTATAGTAATTTTAAATATGGAATTGAATGCGAGTTTCTATCTCACGCCTCCACTGCCAGCTGGTGAATACCCCAACCCATGTGTTTGGAGAAAAGTGACAAATGCAGAGTTATCTTAACTTTGTTGGAGCGTATTTAAGTGTTGCTATACAGTGACAATCACAAGCATTGAATGCTCACTTTGTTTATCAGCATTACCATACCAGCACTTTGTTTATCAGCATTTAGCATACCAAAAACATTAAAATTGTGCTTGTGAACATCAACTGCTATTTTCATAGCAGACTGGCAGGCGCCTATAAGCAATAAAGGATTAGATTTAAGTAACTTTGTTTAATGGTATTATGATTAGATAACCCATTGTTTCAGAAATCATCAATCCGTGATCTTTAATTACTCAAATGACTTTCTTTGAAATGTTACTAGAACAATATAATGAAGTTTTATTGAAGAAACATATGTAACATAAGTCCTGGGAAAAATTCAAAAGCATGGTACTTGAAATCAAACAATCGGATTTTAAAATGCTCTTCAGGGTATTTTATTCTATTAATAAATTGTTGAAAAATATATTTACAGTACGCTCAATGGACCATTATCCTCGATCTTACGCAGTGTACGGCGAACATGTTGAATCAGGTTCTGGACGGTGTCTATGTCTATGTCAGCCATTGTCGTACACCATACGTTTGAGAACACTCCAAAAATTTTCAATTGGACGAGCCTGAGGCACGTTAGGTGGATTGTCCTTTTTCGTCAATCTAATGTTTTTTTCGCGTAATGACAGGTTTCAAGATCCGGCCAAAACATGATTTCTTCGTCAGCGTGAAATTTGTTGATGAATTGCTTCAATTTCGGCTAGCATTGGCTGATATACACGTCAGAATTGACAGCTTTGGCCTTGTTTGGGCGTATCAAAGGCGCCGAGATACCCTTCGATGACATGGCTGCCCACACTAACACCTTTGGCTCATATTTCGATTTTCTGGCATATTTAACATCGTCTGGTGTTGTTTTAATGTTAGCAGTATAGAAACCATCGTTGCCACTCAATTCATGGTGCGAAAACGTGAAGTAAGATTCATCAGCCAAAATTATGCACTTTCCATTTGCAAAATGCTCACGACGAAGTGCACGGCAGCATTTTGGTATTTTTTCGAGTTGTTGCTGTGTATATTTTGGTGCACGCTGACGTTTCCGATAGATTACGTTATGTTTTCTCATAATCCGATGGACTGTCATGTTTGAAACCTGAAATTTTCCTGCTAATTTGCGTGTTGATTGGCCAACCTTGTTTTCAGCGCTTGACAGCAGTTTTTTCGTTGTTCTGGCACTCAATTTCGTTGGGCGACCACTTTTCTTTTTATTTTCCGGTTCTTTACCATCACGACAATCTTTCAAAACACGGTATATTGTTGATTTTGAAATTGGCTCGCCTTTGAACACGCTCAAAATTTCACTTGTACTAACCCGTTCAAAAAGGTTGGCGACTTGCGCTCGTAAATCCAGCTTGTACGACATTTTTAATGGAAACTACTGCGCAATTTGAGTTTGACAGATCAGTAGGAATACAGATGAACGTGACAAGTACATTGGTTGACATCTGTGTGTTTGTTAATGCTGTCAAATAAACGCCTGAAAGTATTCCCAGGACTTATGTTACACATGTTACATAAGTCTTATAAAATAATCTCTTGCTTTTGAGAAAGAAATCATACATTTCCTAGAAAGTTAATCTATGATAATTGGAATTATCTACTTTTTTTTCAGATTTTCAGCACTATTATAATACATGCGTATTTTTTCAGTAACAAACCAGTTAATGTCAGATATATTATGCAAATAATGTAATTTTATATTTTCTTACGTATAAATTCATTTAATCGTTATATGGGAGAGGGACCATCAGGGCACACGTTTAAAGCGATTTGACTGAGGCGAGAAACAACAACCCTAGTAGCACACATGTTGCCAGTTAGTTGAGAAAACATAAATATGCCTTTGTTACTTATAATCAAGTTGCTGCAACTGATTATAACCGTGGTGTGCTGCTGGAAGGAACAACAGTTTCAAATCATTTTCCTAGGATAGGAAACATGTTTTATTGAAATTTTTTCACTACGATACAGAAATTGGTTTAAAAATTTCAAAGAAAATTTTCCCCTTAAAACCTTAATTCCCAGCAAAAGAATTTGAGTAATATTCTTTTAGTGTAGAAAAAAATAAATGAACAAATCAAAATCATTTTATTATTATAGGAGACATACTTTTTAACTGTTTTTGCTATCACTACCACTCTAGAAGTTAGAATATAATGTTCTTAATATCTTGTTGTTAATGTTAAAACTATGCCATGCCAGTTTTCTTTCCATAACCTCGAGGAATAAGAATTTTTGTATTTCTATAGAAAAGTACGGACATTATTTTTTTATTGGCACAAAGCAAATAGTTACCTAAAAACTGCCTATTTCCTCTTAGCGTAAATGTCCTGAAGACGATGAAATCAAAGCACGTCGTAGCTATCTATACATCAATAAGCCAATCATATGACCCGTAACGCTGGTAGATCACCTTTTCGTGGTGCGTTACGGGGTATCAGATCTACCACCGAACCCTAGTCTGAATTAATTCAAACTAGGGAACATATTTGTTATTTGTAGCCAAAGGAACATATTTTAGTCCTTGTTACATTTTATGTCTTATGAAAAGTGACAATACTCGTTTTGCAATTGTGCGAGGATGAGCTTAGAATAAGTTAAACATGGTTAGTCTTCATTTATGTGAATTCTCATTGTCTATTTGATGTTCTATAGTTTGAATTGGTTATGACTAGGGTTCTGATGCATGGTCAGTATCGGAGTCATAGTTTGTTTTCTTTGCAATGAATCTGATTTTGACTGATAAAGGGGCGCGCCTTTGAAGAGTGCTCTCACCCCTCAAAGGGTTTAAATAGCGGAAACTTTCAATAAAATTTGATTCATTGCCAACAAAACAAACAATGACAACTGTAACAACACCGAATACCTCGTCATTTCTCAATAGTGATGAGGTTAATCGACATCCACTAAACAAAGGACACGGGATATACTACAATAGATCAAATTATTGGTCTCAGTATGTCTGTATGTCCCGAACAGAGGAAAAAAAAAGCCAATCGTATTATTGAAAATTTTGGAAGGAATTTCAGACATTGATTTCCCGACTGACAGATTTTAGACCTCCCAATCTATATACATATCCGAACCTAACTATTATTATGTGGTTCTGCCTGGTTGGTGAAAAATGCCACATCAAACTGTTCAAACGATCCATTTAGCGACAATAAGACAGTTATTTAAAACGGAAATTACTCTGAAAATACTACGCAATGCATCAATCAATTATGGTAAGATTTGAGTGTGACAAACTATCCAGTCACCCTTGCGATCTTGCGTGGAAACGAATCATGACTTGTGCTAATCATTCAACTGAACACATTTACCTTATTCGCCATCAAAAATTCGCATCTGTCGTGATCTCCATTATCGAATTCCCTATGGATGAAAGTTACCCAATCTGGTACGGTTCTGGCACAGAGCTGTTTTGCTACAATTGATCTGCAATCGTACTTGATCGCAGCTAAGAATGCCCATTGATCAGAATCTAACTGTTGTATCCAACCAACCGTCGATCGATTTCCAATTTCAGCCAAACACCCATCATTGCCGGCTTGCTGTCGTGAGCGGAAGTTTCACTTGCGTTTACAAGTCTGAGCATCTTGTGCCAGTGGCAATCGTGTGGATCGATTTATCCCTTATTAAACCCATGAATGTGGACAGTCGAAGAGCGGATAATTTTTAATTAAAGCGTTCTTCGGAGTATGGCTATTTTTCCTTTTGTTAGGTGCTGCTATTTATAATTTTCATTGAAACTGATTCTGAGCATTTCAGCTTCCTTCTAATGCCATCTTCTGAGGACAAGACGTGCTTGTTCGCAAACCTGGAAGAACGTGCTATAATCTAGCGCTAGAGCAGAAATGCAACCACAAAAATCGATGAATTTGTGGCAGCTATCGATGTTGGAGGGATGCAGCCAGCAGTGAAACCACCCACCACGAGGCAACCTACTTTCCACGCTAATTTGTCATTTTCTACGGCCTTCTATCAGAGGGTCTCATCGTGCAGCCCAAAGTGAGTGGTTAAACAAATTGCAACCTGCAAAATTTGCTACACAAAACCGAACCCCAGCTGACGGCAGGGAACGGATCGACGGTAGTTAGTTCACTGTGTCAGAGTGAGAGGAGCAAGAAAGTGTAAATTATAAACCATCGCGATAGGTAGGACAGCTAGCAGAGTTGTTTTCAACGCGTTCTAGATACGAATCAAACGGAGGAAAGGGCGTAAAATTTGCCACCTTGCCACCTTACCGAGCTTGAGCTTGGATGACGGAGTATCTAACGGCGTTGTTCATTTCTGGGTGCACCCTAGCAGAACCACCATAACAACTGGAATTATTAGGTGCTGGATGAAAGAATTATGCTCGAGACGTGACATGCCAGAAAGCACTGCCGCTACTCCAACCATGCCAGAACTGTGATTCGTCAATTGAATGGTGCCGTTTTAGTTGGTCGTATTTTCGGAACTTAAAAAAAACATCTAAATTCGCTATAAGATTCAGGGGTTTCACAGCTTAAATTAGTTGAACTAAATGTACCATCTGGAACTGTTTTCAGCTGGAACAATCGCACCATATGGGTATGTTTCTGGGCTGAGGCATTGATCCCGCTTGTAGGTAATCGAGAAATTCTTTCACGAGTTGATTCTTTCCAAGATAGGTATTTCTTGTAAGCTTTCGAATTCGTCTCAATTGAAGTGAACAATTTGAAATATGTAGATCTGAATCTACAGAAATTTGGTGAGGAATCTAAACGGAACTTCATGGAAACTTCAACGGAACGTTGGATAATTGTTTAGTAGAACAAATTCTGAAGAAGTTAACGAGGTCAATTTGACACTCTGAAGAAGCGTCAAGAAAATGTTGGCGAAGAAAATCTATGTATCAAAACCTAAAGCTACACTCATAAAAAATCTGCATGTATGCAAAACATATGCTCAGTTACTTTTACACCTGAAAACTATGTGTGGTGCTAATGAAATCTGGTTGAATCAATCAAGATAGATTTTATCAGCAACTGTTTGGATTTTTATACCAGTCTGATGATTTTAAAGAGATATTCAAATGATTTATATTTGACAGTTCAGTATATTATTGTTAAATTTATTTCATGACAGCATTTACAACAGTTGCTAGCAATTACATTTAAGTTATAGCATTAATCAAGAAATACAGCAAAACTTCTTTAGCTTTGTTTATTTTTGAATAACTTTTGTTGCATTCTTGCGTGAAAAAATGCGTGTTGGTCCACGATTCATGGTTGCTGTTATTCTCAACTGAAATAATCTCATTGCCAGAATGTTCCAGTGTCTGGCGAATGGTTAGCCTCCGGACCGTCGTCTTGGTCCTCGCTGCAAGTCACTCTTCAACCACGTCAACTTTTGAAATCGTAATAAATCCAATCCCTGATATAAACAGAGTACCTATTTGATGATCATATTTATTTGAAATTTAAATTACCAAAGCTTACGTTTTTCTTCCGCCAGTCGTATCCCAAGTAACATTGTCAAAACCAAGAGGTGCCAATAGGTTCTATGTTTTAATCAGGTTTATGAGAACTTACCCAGCTTCCTTATAACGATCTTGAAACCTTGTCTTCCAAAATTCCTTTTACTCCTATCAAAGGTTTTATTTTGACTTTATGAGCTCGTTAAATGCTGTTTTGGAATGCCGCTTTAGGACTCATTCATATTATCTTATTGTGGTCAGTTGAAAAAGCATTTTGAAACCATATTGCCTCCAGTAAGTGCATTAAACGGCTATTTGGTATTGAGGGAAGTCACCAAAGGACCAAATAGTTTTATAGTAACCATTGCGAAGATAAATTGGCTTTTTGGAAAAACTGTGAAATGTGGAGAAATGGTTATACAATGTGTCCCAATTGCAAAACCAGCCGGTTGGTTGCTAATCGTCGACTAGTTAATTTCTGTAGAATTCTTTGTAGCTTAATGCGGTTGAAAAAATTAAACGTGTACTTATTATTTAGAAAACGAAAATAAAACAATTCAGCAATTCCATCGAAAAAAAAAACAGTCTCTCAGAATTCCATAATAATTGGTAGTTTTGATCTTTATCGAAAAATATTTGACCCGTATATTGTTTATTTGAGTGGCCGTTTCTGCGTTAGGGATTCCATTTTCTCTGGATCAAAGAGCTTCCTCGTTTTCACATTTTTTCTTGAAAGATTGGACATTTTTACATACCTAATAAAAAAATTGGCGATGTATGTATTTCAGTTTTTGAGATAAGTTTTTTTTCAAAAATTCAATGTTCGTATTCAATTCCGAAGTAGTTAAGACATTGTAAATAAATTTATAATTGTTTTCTTCCACGAAACTTTTTAGAGATTATGACTTCACAGGTTAAGCTAAATAGGTTATCTTCATGGTCTTCAAATTATATAAATTTGACTAAATTGAACTGACAAACCAAGTGATGCAGTTCAGATGCACAAAAAATAGTAACATGGTATAAACTTACTATTCTTATGGCTACTTTAACATTAATTTATCAAGAATATAGACTCAATATTTATTTCTATGTAAACGTAGTAAATACGTAAAATTTCCATTGAAAATGTATGAGTTTGCAATTGTATAATATTCAAATGGTTCATACGTGAAAATCACTATAGTGTTTCAAACACATTTTTTTAATCAGTTCGTTTATTTGTTAGGCTCAGGCGTGTTTAACACTTTACGGAGCTGATATTCAATATTGTTGTTTTATAAAATTTTACTTTTCGATATTAGTAAAAGTGGGATGCCAAATACTCGTGGCTAGCTCGAGGTTAATAGGTCACATTATCGTTTGGAAAGGGCTAGAGGTAACTTATTTAAGCCATTATTTGCTGCTTTTGGTTGCGACATCTACCAAACCCTCGAACCCTGTAGTCCCTTTCTGGAACTAAGCCACAGATAGGTGACGACAGCTTGCTGGGCAGGTACAAGTAACACGGAAACAAAAGGATAACATAACTAGGACACAATGGTAGGGAATTTACTAGAGTGGAAGGAAGGGGGGTGATGACGTTACACTCTTAGATCAGACAAACAAAGGAATTCGTAAATCGCTTGCATGTAGGAAAGATCGCGAATTTTCAAAACATCTCTTACCTCTCGGAAGGGTTGTCGACCTCGGGCCACTAGGGTATACAATAGTCGTGCTCTGGAGGCATCATTATCCGGGCAATGCCAAACTACGTGGGCGATGCCATCATAACCGGTTCCGCACCTACATAAATTGCTATCGACGAGGTTAATTCTGTAGAGATGTGCGTCTAGCGAGTAGTGCTTGGACATAAGTCTTGACATCACACGAATGAAACCGCGACTTACATCCAGGCCTTTGAACCACGATCTCGACGAAACATTTGCAATAATGGAATGTAACCACCGCCCAAGAGAATTACTTGTCCAATCGTTTTGCCAACTTTGAAGAGAACTCTGACGTACCAATGGGAAAAATTCATCATGTGAAATTCTTCTTTCAAAAATCTCACCTTCTTGTGCGCCCACCTTTGCTAGAGAGTCCGCCTTCTCATTGCCTGGAATTAAGCAATGTGAGGGGACTCATACAAAGGTAATCTTAAATGATCTTACGACCAACGCACACATCTACTCCCTTATTTTTGAAAGAAAGTAAGATGAGTGCCTCACTGTTTTCATCGACTGTAGGGCCTAAATAGAACTGAGACTATCTAAGAAGATGAAATAATGGTCTATGGGAACGTCCAAATCAGTTTTATTGTAGTTTGTTTTATGATTTTTTTTATTCTGTATAGCGAATACAGCAATGCCTTAGACAAGCAAAACTAAAAAAACCGCACGAAGATTGCATTTAATCCATGCGTTGACCCAATAAGCGCCAAATTGACCTACATTACATCTATATCCCTCGAAAGTTTCTGACTTCATAAAATGAGTTAGGTCACTTTTCAGGTTGAATACTACTAATCGTTTTATTAAAATCACTGATAAAAAAATTAATCGATCGCTGTATATAGGCATGTATCCCTTGATCCTAGTTTGGAACGTTCCCGACGCAACATTGTTCGAACCACTGCCATATGCTTCACAACAGTACTATCCGAAATCTTCTTGCTGGTAGAGTTTCAATTCTCGAGAATCACCGATATTCTTACAACTTTGGCCATTTATCCAAGATTCCCCTCTAAATGGGACGAAGTTGCCTAATTAAAAAATGAATAGACCGAATTTGATGCTTATAGACCGAAATTATATCCATATTTTATGGGAGTTTATAACTTAATAAAATGAGTTCTGCAAATTTTCGTCATACTTACTACCAAAAATCTTATTATGTTCGTTCAAGCAAGACTATAATTAGTCGAAGATGGCTTACAGCTCAAATACTTTATGAGTTGTTATAAATATTGTAATCAATCACTGCATATTAAGCTGAGTCAAGGAACACATACCCTATTCAAGTGTTGTATTTATGGCCATAGCAGTTTAGAAAGATAGTGTTGGAAAATCTTCCAAGGCATAAGTTACATCGTCCATAATGATACATGAATTTTTCGACAAAGAATCACATTGCAGTTTTCGAGCACGCATATTTTCCCGACGCTTTCTGTTTATAATTGCGGTTAGAGGCTTTTTTGGCATTGCACGACTTCAATCCGTCAAGAAGCTTCGACTTTGTGGTTAAGAGCCACTGTTGTAATAGAGAGCAGCTTCTTCACCTTCCTGTCAATAGCAAGATTTGCACATCCAATATTGCTGTCACTTCTTGTTTTCTTCCGATATTAAAGCATTCAAATTTTTTTTGCAATGCACTGTGGACATTTGTTTTGGGCAAATCCAACTTTTTCGCGAGGTTACGTATCGAAGGGCCAAGATTTTCATTACGGCTGCATGAAATTCATTCATCGCCATTTTCTATACTGCTAATGAAATGGTTAAAATGATCATAATATTTATGAGTAGAGACGTTCAGTTCTGTTCGAATGAAATACTTAACTCATGGATGATTTTTTTCAAAAACTTACAGTGGTTGCATTGGGTCCATATTATCGCAGATACAAACTTTTATAAAGTATTCAGGATTTTTTTTCGATAAAATAGGCACAATACATTGTATCTTTAGGCCTTTCAGTGCAGAATGTAGTTCAGTCTTCTGGTATACAAGTATACCAATAGTCTTCCCCCTCATCGTTGTTCCCCATTTTTGTGTACCCCCTCCCCCCCCAAAGCCCATTTTTTGTGTCTCTTTTGAGTTCGTTTACATTCAGAGATCCAGAGCACTTGCTACAGTGCTTATTGTACGGTCAATGCCCGATATGCAACAACAACAGTTTCCTCCCACGTTCCTTGCCCTCAATCCTTTTCCAAGTATCCAACATTTCAATATTGTATTCCTTAACCTCGAGCAAGCCGCGAGTATTCGGCCCGTCCTACTAACATTAGTATTAAGAAATCTAAATTTCAATTTACATAGAATAACGGCTCCGCAAAGCTAACGCGTTTGAGCCTTAATAAATAAATGGATTATAAAAAAAAAGTATACCAATTGTAAACACTTCAAACACTTCTCTGTTATTTTGCTGGACAGAATATTAAAAACAATAGAGTTCCCCATTGATAATGTAGTTAAATTGACGGCAAAAACATAGCGAAGGATAGCTAGGATAAACCAATCAATATACCAATCTTCATCTTGTCAAAGAATATGAGCATGTGCATGAGCATGATTGACCGCCCGAGGTGACTACTCCGTTTTTGCTAAAGCAGCCTGATTTACACAGAACCAACAAATGACGCTTGGGTTCATGTTCAATTTAAAAAAAAACTGGTGATCCTTAATTGAGGCAATAGCGATTGAATGCTGGTAAAATAAAGAAATTGTAGGAATGTGATGACGTGATACTTGCTTTTTAGGCAGCCGAGGAATCCTCTGCACCTCCATGAGAAACTACTGGGGCTTTGGATTGGCAACAGGTTTTTTTCTGGTAAACAAGATGCTGGATTCTTATTTATCTTTGTTTTCAGATTATTCTTCATTTAGTCATAAGGATATGCACAAATATATATTTAAATATGAGTACCAATTTAATCCAAAGATCAGAATGCCGGTGACAAACGCTACTTCATTTGGAGAACGGGATTTTAAACTTTAGTGCCGGCCAGAACACCGCGTCTTTGCCCTTATGGTATATCCTGATGAATGACGCAACTTCCGGTAGGCATTTCGTACTACAAATTTCCCCGTCCCGGAATGCGCGTGTCCGGCGTCCACAAAGTGCCGCTCGATGTCCGTTCTCGACGCGATGGGGTACCGTTGTTTGAACGCGCACACTTCTGAACAGAGTTGTTTCACTGTTTTTGCCATCACGGCTAGAGTTCGACTGATAGAGCTGTCAAATTTTGTCATGGGTTACTATAATTGATGCTGCAGTGGTAGTTTCGTCAGTGAAGGTGAAGGTAAACCATGAAAAAACGGCAATTTTTGTCAATTTTTTTCTATGCAAACGTTAGTCAAGAACAAAATCGATATTTTTTTGGTCTCAGAATGTACCGGTCCCAAGCTCGGTCCCAAGCCTCATATATCGCCCCTTAAAATTTAATTCACATCAAAGAACCTTTCATAAATTCGGTCAAATTGAAAAAGCACATCAAAACAAAAACAAAGATTCTTGTATAGAATAGCGGAAGACTGTATTGCAAGGTGCAAGGTGTCAGGTTCACTTGAGACCAAGGGGCTTAACAACAGTAGGCCAATTTTAAATCGCTATTTCCTATTGGTGTCAGTGTTATTTGTTTGTTTCTTGAGCCAAAAACAGCACAATAAAAGTAGAATTGGTAAAAAGTTGGATCCTATATTGTACACATAATTTAAATTTGAGGATTTTTAGTGGACAAAAAATCTGTAATCTTTACATTCAGATATTTGTATGAAAAATATTAAACAAATCTGTGTCAATTTAGATAAATCTGTGCATATGGCACCCCTTTTGGTCGGACGTCCAAATATCTTTTCTAATCGCTGGCACAGTTACTTTGGCAGTATGAACCAATCAGAACGTGGTCATGATGTCACGACCAACAGCTTTTTGCGAATAGACATTTTTCTTTTAAGTACTTTTTAATTAGTTTAACCGTTGTATGTCCTACAAAAATAACACCTTTAAGAGGCCGACAGGGAACGTTTTTACCCACGGAATTAAAATGACCATAACAAAGGAAATATCCAACCGATTTGTAATTTCTTTACTGTTTTGGATTCAAAAACTCAACCAATTTCTCATAAATGTCTAATATGATCGAATATGACCGATATGACCATAACCATGTTCCGAAAATGGTATCCCGACCAGAAGCGTATAACATAAACATAACAAAACTATAACAAACCTTGTTAAGACTAACTGATTATGATAATAATTTGTTAAAAACATTTTCGTCTGCATAATTGTATAACATATTTATAACAAATTAAGATTTAATGCCCTTGGAGACACAATCTTCGTAAAGAAATAAATTAATTCTAATACTAGCTGATATGATTTTGCTTCATCGTAACAAAACTGTTACAAAGTTTGTTTGGTTTTTTGTTATATCCGTATCATAGTTTGCTATAATTTTGTTACCTCTTGAGCATTGTTTGTTACAAATTCTGTTATTTTAACAACATCCGCGTTTCGCGAATTCTAACAACCGCTATTATAAAAACAGCGTAACTGAATAACAAAACCTGAAATAATTTTGTTGTTTCCTTCTGGTCGGGATACGTATAAAAGATTCCAATATAAAACCAGCAGTAATGACACTCAAAATCATTCAAAGAATTGACATGAATGTGAGTGATTGCCATATTACAATCCAGTGGCTTGGTTTTGGAACAGCCTCCACGTAGCAGGTTTCCATGGGGTCACGAATGGCCAGAAAATTATTTGAATTGAACCCTAACAATACTGGTCTCAAAATTCAAAATTCTTGAAATCGTTCCAGAAGTATGTTTGCCATAGTTATTGGACCATCCGGTCACTTGGCACCGGATTGGCCAGTTCAGAGTAGGTTCCGATGGTTCGGGCTTTTGACAGTTGCGTGTGTGGCATTAATTACGAAGGTAGCTTCATAAAAAATACACATCAGTTTCGTTGCAGAAAACAACGAATAGGTTCGTTAGTTCTACCTTCGATTTCGTGGTTTAACCAAAAATTAATTTTCAGTGCAACGGTATCCTGAATTTGATTTTGATATTAGTGTTGACGTGTTTAGAACTAGATTATAGATTTATTAAGACTAAAACGTGTTGTAAGATGGATAAAATTAAAAAAATTAATAAATATGTGGTAGGAGCCATTTCTTGGGTCTCTTGCGGCTGCATCACGTTCAACTGAATTCTTTACAGGTTCAGGCGCGACTGCAAGTTCTCTTTCAAGAATTTGATCGATAGCCGTCCATGTGAAAAATTTGGCCAGCACTTTTGGATTGTCCATCCGGGATTCTATTGCCGACAAACGTAACTGTAGTGATAGCTCCTGACTTGCGTTTCTCTAAACTGGCCACTCCGTAGAAAAATCATCGGATGTACCGATAACGATAAGAATTTTTTTTTCAGGAACGATTCCATGAATTTTGACACCCATATTGTTAGGGTTCAATTCAAATACTGTTTTAGCCATCTGTGAAACCTACTCTAAACTGACCAATCCGGTGCCAAGTGACCGGATGGTTCAATAACTATTGCAAACGTACTTCGGGAACGGTTTCAAGAATGTTGGCACCCATATTGTTAGGGTTCAATTCAAATAATATTCTGGCCAACCGTAGTGTCATGAGAACCTACTCTGAACTGGCCAATCCGATGCCAAATAACCGGATGGTCCAATTACTCTGGCAAACATACTTCTGGAACAATTTTTAGAATTTTGACACCCATATTCGAAGGGTACAATTCAAATAATTTTCTGGCCATCCGTTGCTTCATGCAAACCTGCTCCGGGTTGTCTGTTCCTGAATCAAGTCACCGAATTGTCATATGCCAGTCACACACATTCCTATGTACTCATTACACAGGTTTTGTATCATTATTGTTGGTTTTCTATTGAAACTTTTATAAGTATACCATTTTCAGAACATGGTTCCGGGTATCCGGTTTTTTCGGAGACGGATGATGTCCATCGGTTATATAAGACAATTATAAGAAAGTGGTTGAGTTCCTGAATCCAAAACTGCCAAAATATTTCAAATCTGTTGGATATTTCCTTAGTTAAGGTCATTTTAGTTCCGTGGGTAAAAACGTTCCCTGTCGGTCTTTTACGTAATAAAAAAAATCAGAAGGCCCTCCTCGCGCCCCCTAGCTATTCCTTCATTATTTCACTCCTAAATGATAAGTTTCAACGAGATATGAGATATCACAAAGTTTCAATATCCTACCATAAAAACTTAATTAAATACCATGTTTTGAAATCTGAAAACGCAACTTTGTTCCCTGTTGGACACATAACGGTTAAACAAATGTAATGAATTAAGTTAGCATCAGGGATTCAGCTTTGATGTTCTACATTTCGATCGCAATACTTATCGTGAAATTAATGTGGGCCAGAGAGGAGATATTATCTTTTAAAATCTCCAAACCTGCGTAGCGCTTTCGATTTCAGAAATTTGAGAGAACAGCGCCCCTATACAGGAATAGAAAAGAGAGACGTAAGTCCTGCGGCAAAAATGCGTTACTCTACATCTTGTCTCAATATATGAATTTCTCAAGTTTACTCAAACATTACTTTTAGATAAGAGAAACTGAGAAAATTTGTCGAAATACCGATTTTAAGAAACCTCACAGTATAAATAACCAATGAACACGTTGGTTCTCCTATCCCGAGATGAAGGGTTCGATTCCCGATATAATCGAATGCTTTTTCGAGTGGATAATTCTTTTGAGTGGCAGGCATAGCCTCGTAGATTTCACAATTCGCTTATTGCTTGCTCTCAACTTAGTGTGTTTAATGCACTTCTACAGTTATTAATTGAGAGCTTTCGGTGCCAAGTACCATTAATGCATTAGTTTAATTGTGTGGCAAGTACAATCATACCCTATGCCCAGGGAGTTGAGAAATTTTCCCTAGCAAAAATTTTTCTATACCAGACTAATCGAACCCAGTCACCTCCAGCTTGCTTTGTAACTGCGCCTTTACCGACTGAGCTAAGGGAGGACCCATAAACTACCCTAATTCCTTTTTTTTCGAAAACGCTTAGATTTGTTCAAATTTGTCAGCGATGTTGCAACCTTCAATATAAAAATAATAACAGCTACAGTTTGTAAATGGGCGTAGATTAAAAGATTTACGAATTGTGCATTGATTTTTATGAGGTAAAAAGCTTGTATAAGATACCATTATCAGTCGTTAAGATTTAAGTCCTTTACTATTAAATATTAAATCGATACATGAATTGATCCATGCTAAATAATATAGACAAGCAATTACGGAGTTCTAGTGAACAGTATAGATATAAATCGTGACCTTAAAATCGAATCGCTCGCTCCAAAAACGACAGACAGCCTTGAGGGTTATGCAAGCAAATAATTAACCGCACTTGGTAAACCACCTGAACGAAAACTAATCCACAAAACAACTAGATCACTACCAATGGAAATTATATTAAAAAAAGCTGTAAATTATCATCGAGCGAACCACAAACTAGACAGCTAGCGAAAAAACCGGGACAAACAGATGGCACCGGAGGCACTTTCTGATTGATCACTGGGGCAAAGCGACCACGCAATGGTTTTAGGTTCAAGCATGATAGCATCGGCAGTGATCCTCTTTTCCGCCCGACTGAACTCGATATGAACCCGATCAAGCGCCGAAAGACCAGACCATCGCTGAAGAGCAATGTATTGCAAGTATCGCTGAACCGGGTGAAAAGCTTGCTCAAGGTTCTGCCACTTTTTTGTCATGACTATGCCGACTAGTCATAACACCAGCGCACTGATTGCATTCCTCGAAAAACAAGATTCCGATCGTTGAATTTTTAATCTCATTCTCAACCCAACTGCGCTTCTACTCGGTGTATCGATCGCGTTTAGCAAACCTTTTGCATCCGCCATGGTTCACTCGCTGGGCGGAAACTACTAGCGAGTAAGTGCGAGCGATCATTTGCATCATGCAACATTTGTATGTATAATGATTGGAATTTTCGCATGAATCGTATGAAATGCAACTCGGTCATAATAAAGTTTTGATAGTTTCGAAATTTCATAGATAATAGTTCGAATTGGCAATGTCGACAAAATGTTGATCATTGATGTTTTCCTCAATCGTTTCATTAAATCAAGCTGTGTGAGCTAATGCCACTTGTAGTAGCTACGCACACAAAGCGGACCCATAACTTGGAAATCTTGAATAATATCCGCTCACTCGCGAAAGGTTGCAAATCTCCGTCTCGAAATTATCTGGCTCGAATCGAGCTACTGACCGATCTAAGCTTATCCGTTTGTGTCGCTCCTTGGGTCATTCCTCATCATGTCAAAATGTACCCTCATGAATCCTCCCAACCAACCTGCAGCTCTGCAGATTCAAAGAAAGGAAAAACTGATGTGTCCGACCAGTTCGGAGAAGATAGCGCCGAAGAAAAACGACCAAGCTGCAAAAATCTAATAAAAACAAATATTTCTTATTGTTTCAGGTTACGTCACGTCGGGTGGTGTGCTTTCATCATAGTGGCGGCACAGGTGAGTTACTAGTTCACCCCGGTTGGCTATTTGGTGTGCCCTATCCGTACGTATATCACTGGCACTGGTGGTGTGAGAGGGCAGAGTGGATGTTGGCAAAAGTTTGAAGCAACCTGACCCATCCGTCCGATTGTCCATCTTCGTGCTTAACGGTCGGCCGGTTGGTGGTGATCAGCGAGGGACTGCCGGTGCAGTGTGAAATCTAAGCCGAGCATGAAAATTGGAGCATATTGCTAATGGAAAACCGTGTACGGCCATTCAAATAATGATGCATGCGTGGGCTGCCCCCCGCATTTGATTGATTAATTTCTGTCAAGATGTGTGTGTTTAGGTGGTAATCGGTTAAACAAGATTGATCGCTGGCTATTGTTTCGGATTTTCGGCAATTGTGAGGATGGTCTCGTTGTGACATCGTCGGGGCTTGTATTTGCTCACAGGTGGAAAATCTTAGATATCTCGATATAGAGTTGAAAAATGGTCATTGTAAAATGTAAGGCAACAATGCTGAATGCTTTCATTTTGTAGAATCTTTTAACAAACTACGTTTATAAAAATCTCTGGGTAACTTAAGTTCCCCAATAAACAGTGTGCATGTAACCGATGAAGTGTACACGTGCAGTATGAAAACGCATAATGCCTGTGAACTGATAATTAAGTTTCTAAATAAAGGAAAACAACAAATTTTTATATCCTTGTTAGGGGAAATGTCATCTTCGGTACTATTCATTATTTCTGGCAACCACTTTTAAAACGTTTTATTTAGTATGTTTGCCCATCAAAATATTCACTAAATGTGTTCATTTAAATCTGAATATGTTTCAACTGTTCAGCTATCCGACCGCTCCGGTAGTGTAGCCTATAATTTAATGGGTTCAATATGAATCTTCAATCTCTTTGCGTTGCTACGGCGATGTTAAAATATGTTCAAGTATTTTCAACACACAGTACGGTATTATAAAGTGTAATTAACGATCCAATAAGTCAAAAACATTAACAAATCGTTTAATAGACAAACTATTAACGAACGAGAAAGTAAACAAAGAAAATCTGTCAATGTTACCTAGGACCTAATGCATTATTCAGCTTGTATTCTTAGCAAGTAGCCCTGAGAGAATAGCATACGTGATGGCTTGTTTTAGCAGAGCCTACCGATCTCAATGAGGACCTTCGGAACACCACGGCCAGAACCAAACACGAACTTCAAATATAACGGTAGCTGAAATCCCCATTTTTGACAATAGTAAAGGGAACATATATTAGGGTCCTCCCTTAGCTCAGTCCGTAAAGGCGCAGTTACAAAGCAATTCCATGCTGGAGGTGACTGGGTTCGGTGCCCCGCGGTCTAGGAGTTTTTTGTTAAGGCAATTTCTCGCCTCCCTGGCTCATAGGGTATGATTGTACTTGCCACCCAATCATACTAACGCAAAAATGGCACCTGGCATCGAAAGCTCTCAATTAATAACTGTGGAAGTGCATTTATAAACACTAAGTTGAGCTTGAAATGCTAAAAAAGAAAGAAGAAAGCGAAAATTGGCAGAAAATGACACAAATAAAAATGTTCACCAAACCAAATTCCTTTGAAATTTGTAGGCACGAATTGTATTATTTATTTCTAGTGGTAAAAAATGATGAATTTTAACCGACGCGTAAAATTTCCCATAGTTTAATTCCAAGCTAAAGAAGGCGTAAACAACGAAATTGTTTCAATCTGTCGTGCGCAATACAACAATGTTTGCAATCTTTTAGTCAGTAGACTATATTGAGGCGTTATCTGGCCTGAATTTACATGAAATATTCCTTTTATTTTTCCAAATCCAGCATTCCCTTCATGTGCATTAGATAACGCAGAAAATTCAATGTTTCTTTTTATCTGTGCGTACAATAAAAAGCTTTTCCGAATTTGTTACTCTTCTATTGACTTCAAAGTAGTTATAAATTTCCTAAAGGGATAATAACTTCAAATTTAACATATTCCTAACATACACCTAAATACGCTTTACGTTTAATATGCGCTCGGTGTCAGGCAATTATTGATGCTCGTAGGGTAGTTGTTTTACGGGATACCAACTAATAAAGTTGAATAATTGTCGATTCACTAAACCGTACGGAATCGGATTGCAGTTTTTTAGGTTAAGCTAATGTAGGAAAATGTAAGTTTGAAACTCAGTATAACTTGCACTACTCACTAACTCTTACTGTACTAACATCTGTAGCTCTGTAAGTTCTAGTTCACTAATATTAGATATTAATTTTTAAATAATAAATTTATCAAGAAAAAATGCTTTCAACTATCTGTTTCACAATTGCTGGTAGCAATGTTAACAGGTCAATTGTTCTTTTCATCTCCTATCTCTTATCACCTGAAAGTTTGCCGTATCAAGGCAATCGATGTAGGTACTGAATTTGTTATTAGAATTTAAAGTAGTTATTATGTTTTTTGTAGTCTTCAAAAGTTTGAGCATCGCGCGCGGTACACATGTATATAGGACTTCTTTTTGAAATAGTAGTGGGTTGTCTGGCTGATTGTCGGGGAATTCCTTGTCAATTCTGTTGTGCACAGAAAAAAATAATTAATTTTATCAAGCGCGTAAAATTTCCCCTCGTGTAATTCCAAGCTAAAGGGGCGTAAACAACGATATTGTTTGCAATCTTTCATACAACAGGCTTGATTCAGGCGTTATCTGGCTTAAATTTACATGAAATATCTAATTATGTTCGGCCAAATCTAGCATTCCCTTTATGTGCATTAGATAACGCAGAAAATTCAGTGTTTCTTTTTATCTGTGTGGTTGAAAGTAAAAGTTTTACTAGGGCCGGTCCAGGATTTTTTTCGGTTTGGAAAATTTCTCTGAATTTGGGATATTTTGCATAACTGGTTGAATTGTTTAAAAAAAATATCGTCTAGCTCAAACCTTTGTAGGGGTAAGTGGCGGGACCATCATCACCATCATCTTGGCTTCGTCTGATGGAACAGCAAACCGATAACAATTTAACTTGACTTCTTTTCCAATTCCATTTCCATTTTATCAAATTTTGTACAACAGCTCTTCTTTACTGTTTGAAGGTCATCAAGACTTTCTGCAATTCTATTTCATTTTGGGATTTTTACGAAGTGCTGTTTTCATGGTAGCTCATAATTTTCCAATCGAGTGAAATTCCGATTAATACGGAGGATTCATGTCTTTTGACACAAAAATCAAATTATTGTCCTCATATCACTCCAACACGTGCCTACTCACTAAGAAAATCTTAATTTTTGGAAAAAGTCAAAATAACATGTAAAAATATGTTTCCAAAACATACGCAAAAGGTGTGTATGATTTTATTTTCTCATCTTTTTCAACTCATTCTTATGTTCTAAAGGACGCTTGGATACGGTGTTCTCAGGCACCGATATTTACAAGAAATTTTGGTAGGGAGTAGCAGGCTAGATCAAGCCAACAAATAATAGAACCCTTATGATTCTTCAGGAGACACTCTTGCTTATATACTTAACTATATAAAATTCCAGAAGTGATGAATCAACTACAAATTGGACTCAACGTGAGATTCCACTTTACTCAATCGCATGGGAGCTAAGACTCAGTTTCGTAAAAAGTGGAATCACAATCTATGTTTGATTTTCGTGCGTGTCGCACCAATCATATCGCAACGATGGCTCTCAAAAGCCCAAAACAAAGCAGCTCAAGAGTTGGTTGGCAGCAACCAATATCTACATCTTTTCAATCATGCTTTATACATGTTGGTGTTTCTGTTGAGATGGGCGTGCATCATTAATTTATCTCAAAATAAAAATTAAAGCGCTGCCGAGCGTTATAAGTTTATACTCATTAATCAAGTAACTTTTCACGAGTCTCCTTGGTCTATGGAGATCAAATAAGGATTCTGTAACAGTTCATCCCAAAATTAGAGGATCGAAACTTATGTCAGAAAAAGTTTTAATTACATTTTTGGTCGAAATAGTAGATTTGTTAGTCATTAATGAAAAAACCAGAAAGACGTTTCTCTTTTATAGGTAACAAAATATTCGTAGCTTTTTGTATTGTTTTCGTACAATAAACGAATGTTATTTCTGTGTCAACAATTACTTAATTATTTTGACAGTTGCTCGTGTAGAATTAAACAAGGAGGTAGCTTCTTAAAAAGTACACACCAGTTTTTTTTTTGCAGAAAACAACGAACAAATTTGTTAGTTCTCACTGCGATTTCGTAATATAAACGACATTTAAGTTTCAGTGAATGGTCTAATTCACCACGTTCATGGTATTCTTAACTACAGTCACGGTTACAAGCACTATTCCGAAATTATAGTAAATGTTGAATGAACTATTTAAATTTCAACTGTCATGATCATCCCTATCCCCAAAAATGATGAAACTGACTGTAAAACTTTTCTCTGTGTATGTAATAGAAGTAAATCGGTTACCCTCTAAGAAAGGCCTATCTGTTGTGATTGATTCTCTTCTTCGACTTTCACTGCTGTGTATAACGGGCTACAAAATTATTTTCCATAGCAGCTTACAACATCTTCTCGCGTCCTAACCTGTTAGAAGAGCCACAAATTCATTGGTGAAAAATCAAAGAGAAAGATGATCAAAGACGATACGCCCTTTTCAAATGCTACGCAAAATGTCTTAAATTGCTGCCTTCAAAAATTCGAAATGGCGAAGCTACCTTGTTGGCAGTCATTTGTGGATTTTGTTAACTCGACTTTTTCCGTGAATCTCGTTATTGAAAACACGCCTTATCAATTCACCACGGTCGTTTCGAAGAGAAAAAGTTCACCAATCCGATAGAATTGGAAGCTTTGTCGAACTTTTTGTCGAGCATGATCATTGATCACAATTCGACACACAGAAGTTCCTGAAGGGTTTCCTTGTATATGGTTAGAAGCGTGACAGCGAATGAATCTCAATATATTTGTAAAATAAATAAACGTTGCACCAGCCACATTCTTTTTTTTTTTAATATTTTATTTTACGGTGGCCTATTTCCTCACATGATGACAACCACCGACGCCAGGAAGACGACTCCTTCACCTGGACTCACCTGTCGACTCATGAATATGAACCGGGACCAACGGCTTTACTTCCCTTCCGAAGAAAGACGTCGACTGGGATTGAACCCAGACCCACTGGGGTGCCACAAGTAGCAGTTACGCTTATCACTACACCACCGATGCCGGCCATCAGCCATACGGCACTCAAGATTTCATCTAAGTCCATATAATTTGAACAGCCGACAGGAGAACATTTTCGAACGCCTACGTAATCTTCGAGTGATCCATGACGCCTCGATGTTTCCACGTCAAATATTCCAGTTGCCAAGCAATGTGATTGAGATTGCTTTATTTTGATTTATTTCTGATAATTTGTCAATTTGTATGAAGGATCTGCACATTGCGGATGCACTGATTAATGGTATGTAGCGGCATATTATTACAACCCAAGATAAATTTGTGATATTTTCACAATACATTGAAATTGAGCTGCATATCACTTACACAAATCAACATGGCAAAGGTGTTCCAGTAGCTGTTGCAAACATTGGGTGCATTCGATATTTTAGACATTTGGCGTTATCGTTGGGTTATATTTGGACATAGAAGCTCTACACGCTAAGATCAGAATACCTAAAGATCGTTCATAAGTACCGATAATCGCTCAAAAGTGCACATACCTAAATTATGCCCAAACACACATTACCTAATATTGGGTAATAGTATTGAAGGAAGATAAACGTTAAATATTACCGATTTAGTATCGTTACTTTTAACTCAAAATTGTGTATTTTTTTAGTTTTATTTTACAAAATGCTTAAAAAAGACATGCAATTTAATAATTTATTCATTCGGATTAGTTTAAAAAATTCTGCACTCAACGAGAAACAAATGTTCAAATGAATGACAGATTTTATTTTGCATTGAAAAAAAAAATAGTATCAATACAGAATATGGATGAATCCAAGTAGAGCCAAAGTGAGGTTAAACATCGTACTACCTATAACTGAAATTGATAATAACTTTCTGGTTATGTTTTTAAACTATGTGGAATTGGTCATTATCGAAAATTTTTTGCTCTTTTATCACCAATTATTTAGATTAAATAGCTCGAAAAATAATTTTGCAAAAGCATCATCGACGACAACGACGTTTAACTTCACTTTTGCATAATGTACCTAGATTCCTCCACTGCAGAAATATTATATTCTACATCGACGCAATATTGATGCTGAATTACACCGTTCTGCACCAAATTCTCGTTGGTCCACAAGGATCCGTCGGAGCTAGAATAAAAAAAAAACAAAAAATATTGCTTCAAAGATTTGGACATGATGAAACTAAGATTATAAGAAAATTAAATACGTTTTTATTTGGAAAAAGATGGCGACCGCTTTGCTTTTGTGACGTTAAATTTATTCAATTTTAGGTCAATAATAACGTCCAATATTGGAATGTCAACATTACCCTAGACATTACCCAAATGTCAGTAAAAATTACTGTTTATTATCGTTTAATTTTACCGATATTTTGAGTATTGTCAACAATACCTCATTTTAGATAAAATTAGTACCCAATTTTAGGTATTCTCATCTTAGCGTGCCCCTAGTCTCCCTTACCCGATTGAATCATGATCACCAATCATTACACTGAAAGTTTATTTTCGTAAAATAGCTTTCACTCGTTTCGTAAACATGGATTTTGTACATAGAACAAATGTCTCGTATATTGTATGAAACATTCATATTGCTTTTTATATGGTGAAATGCTATTATTACTCCTTTTGAATAATGCATGAAATAAATTTCGCGAAGACCTACCAATCACTGTTTCTCTTTTATCACACTCATGCAAGATTGTGTTTTTCTGCTGGGATTGGTGGGAATAATTTATTTATCCCAAAATAAAAAACCAAAGCGCTGTCGAGAGTAAAAAACCTAAACAAAAGCATTTAAAAATTCTGGACAACTTCACATGATTACAATTTGTTTTTCAATTACATTTCGAGTTGATTTAGTAGATCTGTCTGTCATTCGTGCAACTACCAGAGAGACGTTTCTTTTCAATTTGTGAGATTTTTTTTAGAAAGCTCTCTTTATTGTTTCCGTACAATGAACGAATGTTTCTTCTGTGTTAGTAAATCCTTCGTGCTTTTGACAGTTGCGCGTGTGGCATAAATTACGAAGGTATCTTCATAAAACGTACAGGCCAGTTTCGTTGCAGAAAACAACAAATAGATTTGTTAGTCCTACGTTGGATTTCGTATAATAAACTAAAGTTAATTTTCAGTGTAACATATTACGAGATTGTTTTACATGCCCGAATCCGATGGACTGTTTTCTTTTTTAGCAATATAAGCCTTACGTACTTCATTGGAAGTCCTGAATCGATGTAAAGAAAAACATCGTCATAGTCCTTAAGGCACAGAGTACTCCGATATATTTTTATTTTTGCAAAACTGCCGTTTGAAGCTACGCTATCATTTGTATGAAAATTTCATTCAGCTGTTTGAACAGTGGATAAACATGATTTCTAATCCTCACTACTTTTATACTGTTAAGTGAGTGAGGAATATAGAGCAAATTAAAATGGCAAAAAACTGAAGAATCAAATGGTGCTGCTTCAATTTAAAATATATCGCAGCTCTGCCCCCTTTTCCTCCAATTTAACAATGATGAGCTTTTCCTAAAATTTAACAATGATTATGCGTACACGAAGAAAAAAAAATATTCTAAAAAGCATAAATACTATGCTAAAACCATATTCGATCAATCCAATCATTTAAATGACTAAACCAGGTTTATACATTGATAAGAATGAATCAAATATATGCATTCCAATGCATTTAACAAATTTATGCATTCTAATGCATACATTAAATATATGCATTGCAATGCATATTTGTATACATAAATCAATAAAATAATTAAATATATGAACACAACTACAACACTGTATATTGTAATATTAAAAACATCTGATTAGAGAGCACAAAAATACAAATGTATCAATAGTATCATGTGAAACAACTATCCATCTCGATAGACAGTATCCTAGTATCCGAGTAATGTATTGGTCGCATTGTTGGTGCGATAAAATGATGGAATCTGTTTGTTCATAATAATACACAATGAACAGACTTAATGACACTTCAAGGCCTCTGCTTGCGCTGTAAAACGTTCCTAATTTCATCAATTCTTCCGTTTTTATTCGCAAATAGATAAACTTTCTTGAGCTCCTAAAGTGCACTGAAAATAAGACAATCATTTTTATTATTAAAATTGGTACTTAAATCGGCCAGTATGATTTTCATATTTCGCACATAATGTTTAACACCCTTCACTTAATACACAGGTTCGTTTCCAATGAGACTGATATGGTCCGCAAATAATTTTCAATGGGGCGAGATATGTCATTCAATTGTGTTTTCACTTTGCCCTATTCTATCCATCTTCGCACTTAAAACGTAATAAAGAACCGTGCGCGAAAAACAATGCTGCTTAGTCGTTTTAGAAAAACAAATAACTGCAAAAACGAGAGTCAAAGTGAAGTTTACCGTGTGAAGGTTGAGGTCCATAGTTCCTAAATCCAATACTAACCTTTTTATGAAAAAATAAAATCCATGCACCTTTTCACATAAAACGTATCTAAAAACTCATTTGATTTTGGCTAGGACAAGTGAATGCAATCCATGTACACTTTAATTAATATCTATTGAGCTGTTGCACTTAAAGACTATATATTTATTGACAAACGGTTAATTACTCTACGGTCATGAATATTATTTGACCACATTCATTAAAAAATAAGTGCAGCACCAATACAGAACAATAACTTGGCACTTTGCCCAAATCTATAGGTGATAGCACTTAAATAAAAGGTGCATTGTTTTTTGAGTGTATACTACAATATGGTAACGCAATATGCACGGAAAAAAATAATTATCTAAAATGTATTGCAATGCATAATAAATATTGATTCAATGCATACTTTTTATGCATTGCAGCGATTCAAAAGGAATAAAGAGTAGAAAGGAATCCATATAATACACTTTTCAGCATTTAACGCCGGTAACGCATATCAGTCTCATTAGAAACGAACTTGTATATTAAGTGCCGGGTGTTAAAAATTGTGTGCGGAAAATGAAAATCATACTGGCTCACATGATTTCAATTCGAAGCAAAACTCGACCGATTCAAGTGCCAATTTTAATAATAAAAATTATTGATTTATTTTCAGTGTAGTTGTTCCGTGCTGTTTTGGCCAGACCTTGCTTCTTGCCACTACGGAAAAATTCAGTAATGGTATACCGCCAATAGTGTGCAAATCGTACCCAAGGAGAAAACCCCACGACAGGATATGTCTTTGGTTGCCATCTCAGTGCTGATTGCGTAGGTCCACTCATTCTGACATCTGATTTTGACTGTTGATACTAGCTGAAAAATATGTGAATTCAAAACCAAGAGGCCCGGGACATTTCAGCCCAACGGCTAAGTCAAATACGAATGAGTAAAAGCGACTTAGGAGGAAGACCTATTTCGGAAATGTAAAAATTTAACACAAAAAACATCAAAGCTCCTTTAAACCACTGACATTAGGGCATGTTTTGGGTATTTTTTTTTTAATTTCGCTGAATCACGCTGAAAAAGTCAAAGTAGGTATTGGTTGTTAGGATAAGTTTATTAGTTTACATCATAGCTTCACCGGAGCAATCGCATCACGATTTGCTCAGATTCCTTGGCAGGAATTTTACACTTCGGTTGACCGGAAGAATTCCCGGAATAAAATGGAATTTAAAAAAAGACGAAATCCCTCAAAAAGCACATTCTGAAGAAAAAATGATGAAACTATAATTGACATGTTTTTTGGCAGCCAAACAAGCCGGCTCGTGCCAAAAATGAACCATGTACGAGGAAAAGATTCGAGCAATGGATTTCTGTTGAGGAAGAAGTCTGAAACAGTGGTCTTTCGATTAGCATAATGTCTTGTAATCCCTATAGTACCAGTAACATTGAGCTACGGAAAAACACGTTATTAGGGTCCGAAATAACACAAGATTTTCTTGTCTGGATATTTTCATGTTCAACATTCACACGGCAGATAACCATTTGTTATTTCAGTCTATGTACCATTTTGTTTAATAATTTAAAAAGCTGTACGAAGAAAGCATGGCATTATTTACAAAACTAGTCTTCACAGACATGACTCTGACTACCAACGAATAGATTTGTGGGTCAACGTGATCACCACCGCATAATGGGGACATTCCCTCAACATCCTACATATAAGTCTTCACCAATCTTGACTGCCATCACAACCCACTTACGGCAGTTCTGAAGCTCTTTTGTTTCACATGCCACAGTCTAGACCATTGCAAGATCATGGACTGCGCCTTTTGGGGTTATCTCAAACGGCTAGCACGGTTTATAGATCCGATTACACAACGCGTGCCAAATTTTACCCCAAGAATACAGCCATAAAATCTCGCGTCTTACGTGTCAAAACAATGGTCAGAAATGATGCGTTCAACACATCTTTCCGAGCAGTTTCAGTTAACTTTGGTACTTTGTTTGTTTTACAATTATTGCAGACAATCGTCTTCACGCAATCGGCGGACAGTTCAAGTGCGACCACGCCAGTTCCTGTGAGTTTCCAAAATAGCATCAGCAATGGCAGTAGCTATTATAGCACACATGCCCTTACATCATCCACGGCATCAGCAGCCGCCCTCACAACCGCAAGCCGCGGTTCCATCTCATCGACGGTGGCACCCAAAACTCAACGAAAACGTGGCAGCTCAGGCAAGGTATGAAAAACATAGTATTAACGTGACACTTTTAACTCTAACTGAACTGAACGTCGGATCTCTTGCAGAAAAGCATCGTCGTCACCCAGCCCATTGACAACGCGAACAGTTCGCGCGAATCTCTCTCCCACGAGGGCAGCGAACCGGTAAGTGGCAAGCAAATTGACTGCAATCAGTATTTTTGCAGATACTTAACTAAAACATCGAAAGATATGGAGTGCATCGAATTATGTGCGACAGACCGGCTGGAGGTGATTTGCATATTTTTCACACTCAACTTTATGGTCGCAAGGCGCAGCGAAAGATGAAATCGAAACGACCGACGTTTGATACCAGACAAGCCCCTTCAACAGTTGTTTACACACTGATTACGGTCACTGTGTCAGCAGGTGACATGGTTACTATTGGTGGAAATTGAGACATTAAATTATGGAAGTTTACGTTTCGCAGATTAATGGTTTCAGTGGTTGAATGCAACCAGACCTATCTTTGGAATTTTGCATGACCTTGTAGTGGAATGAGAATACCTACTAGAAATTCCTAATAGCAAACTTGTAGAAACCGTTGCAGACTCTTCTGCTACAGCCTCTACCGTTAGCGACAAGAATCTTATCTATTCAACCAACTACGAGTCAAATTGATCATTTATCCCGCTTCCTCGTCATTGTTGTTATGCCCTAAGCCAAGCATCCTCCATTCATCAAGTCTGATGCAGCATTCCTCTTGAAGTATAGGTAGCCGACACCACAATCCAAGTAACAATACACCGTATACCGATATCGTTCTATTCGAACTTACATAACAAAAGTAGTTCACTGACTGACCGTCCTCTGGGGCTCTCTGTGCTACTGTGAGCTGTCGTCATCTCTAACCATTACATTGGTAGAGAGCTTTTCGGTAAGACAACTTGAAACTAGCGTAAAATTGCTGCCGACAACTCCATGGTTGCTGCTATGCGTTAGGGTGTACGGTAGTCGAAGTTTGGCAGGTTAGAAAATTGATGATTCTAACTGAAAAATTCAAACAGCTGACACATTTCTTGGATCATTTAGCGAAAATCAAAGAGAATCTACACACAAACATCACCACCCTATCCACTTTCCAACCTAGAGCCTCCGCACATAAAGCTAATGTGATGCGTCATAGGTAGCTATAGACCACCGCCTGATTACATCGAACTTGCTCGCGATACAGAGCTGGCAGTTGATGGGCCAAGAGGGTCCAAGAAAGGTGACTATTTTAGTTCCAGCTCAGTGATTTTGTGTGTTTTACTAAGGGCAGACACGCGTTTTATGTATTTTCGCTGGTGTGTGGGTGTTTTACCTACATAGCTTCGTTTGTTTCAGACAAAAACGTTTCCAAGGCAGTTTAAGGTAATTTTGAAGCCACACTCAACGGTTGCTGGAAAACGAAAGTTCTAACGGTGGAGACATACGGTATAGCGGCAGCGATTTCCGTCAATGTTTTGCTTTTATTCTCTGCATTAAATCCAAACAATTTGACGTTTTGTTCTTTTTAATGGTGAATCACGATGTTTTCTGATTCCATACAAAATCGAATATAGAGTGACATGAGCAGTGTATCAGTACTGTTGGATAATACATTTATATTTATTTTATCCTTTGAGCTGGAGAGTACTTTTCACCACGAGATTCATCATCAACTAATAAATCTTTGACCATAACGAATGATGTAACTGAGCGCACTTGCAGTTGAATAACTCGAATTTATCACTTACATATTTCATTGTAACTTTCTCATTGTTTATTGAATCAAAGTCGTAGAGCAGTTATGGTTCACTACCGGTCAGGCAGCGAAACATGACTTATTGGTTTATTAATATTTTGATGTACGCTTAGATAATGTTTAGTAGTTGATTCAAACTTAATCCCTACATTGTGATTTTTACGATCGTGCATGTCCGAGGTGGCCTTTCGGAATGAAAGTAATCAAACGCGACTAGTAATAATTTTAAACAAATTAAAACTATATGAAGGGTGTCCACAGTTAAATTGCATCACTTTAAACTCGTCCTCAAAAACCAGTCTCTCAACCGCTTGTCATGAAATAATCAGGGAATCAAATACAATGTATAATCTAGGTTAAGGTATTTTTATTTCACTGTATTTCTTTACCAAATCCAAAAGTCCGAACTTTCTTCTTAATACCATGTATAAGATTTTGTACAACGCTTGAACCGACATTTTTTTCCGCTTTCAACCATGATTTCAACATTTCCCGTTCTGTACTGACAACTTTAGGATGCTTACGAAGTTCGTGCTTCATTATAGCCCAATAATTTTCAATTGGCCGCAACTCTGGAGAGTCTGGGGGATTAAGATCCTTCGGCACGAAATTGACACCATTCGTCTTGTACCACTCCAGAACATGCTTAGAGTAGTGACAAGAGGCTAGGTCCGGTAAAAAAATTGTAGAAACGTTGTATGTTTTGAGAAAAGGAAGCAGTCGTTTTTTTCAGGTATTTATTCATGTATACTTGACCATTTACAGTTGAAGCTGTCACGATAGACTTGCTCCGTTTACCACACGAACAAATTCCCTGCCAAATCATGAATTTCTTGAGGAACTTTGACACTTGCTTTTTCCTGAGAGACTCTGGAACATCAAATTTGTTTAAAGTCCACTTTCACGTGTGTTTCATTGTCCATGATGTAGCAGTTGACTCCATTTTCGAAACAACGACACATTTCACAATGAAACTTACGCAGTGTAAACAATCCACGCTGAGGTCATTTCACTTAAAATTTCGTTGAAATTAACCCAAAGGGCAACATGTTACAGCTTATTGAAAGTGATGCAATTAAACTGTGGACACCCTTTATTTAAATATACTAGGTTGCCTGAGAAGTCCCTTTAATGTCAAACACGAAAACATTTTTTTGCCGAATTCGGTTTTATTTCTGAACATATTCTCCTTTTAGGTCGATACAGCGAGTCCAGCGATTTTCTATTGTTTTATCCCATCCGAATAGTACCCCTTCGCAAGGGTGCGGCTTATCATTTTTGACTTATCCATATTCATTTGCCGATAGCTCTTCTCAGAAGCTCAATTTCAAAATATAATGTATGATGAACTTATGGTGCTTGAGTAGACCTACAACTTGGTCTAACAATACATAGCTCTATCTCTTATATCTGAGGAATAAGAGCGTATATTCGCAGTGATCTTCGCGATGATATTCGCGGTGAAGATCACGCGATTATCATCGTGAAGATCACTGTGAATATACGCTCTCATGTCGAAGATATAGGAGTTAGAGCAATGTACTGTTAGACAAAGTTGTAGGTCTACTCATGCACTACAAGTTCATCATACATCATATTATCAAATCGACCCTCTGAAAGGAGATATTGGCAAATGAATATGCCTGAGTCAAAAATGATAAGCCGCAACCCTGCCCCTTCGGAAGTCCTTCAAAGTAGCCAAAGGTTTCAGCTATGAGCTCATCATTTGAGTAAAATCGCTTCCCGGTGAGCCATCTCTTCAGGTTTGGGAACAAATAGAAGTCACTGGGTTGGTAAATGCCTGAACAATGCGATCGGGTAACCAACCCCGGTGAGAACTTTGGTCGTAGGCTGACAGGAAAGGAGGGGGTTTGCTTCTGCAAACCTGGGCGTCTTTTCTCACAACAGCGTTTGTTCCCCATGTTAGGGGTGGCTGATCGACGTCCGAGTGCCAGAAAAGGACTCTAAGCTCAACTGTGCACTATGGTTCTCAGGAAAGTAGGGGGTTGGTGTCCGGCCCTGTGAGCCAGCCGTAAAAAAAAGAATTGCAACGGAAAATCAGCAACAGAATTGTGGCCTACTATTGTTGATTATGTATTATCCTAAATGTGATGTTGAACAAATAAATGTATGTATGTATGTAATATATAGTATGTGTGTCACTGAGGGCCAAGTCTGGCAAATACGGTGAATGGGGAACCAATCGATACCGAATTTCATTCAATTTTGCTTTAGCAATTGAGGATGAATGAGCAGGCGCATTGTCGTGATGATAGAGCTCACTTTTTCCCTGCAAATGCAGCCGTTTTTTCTGGCATCCTTTAAATGATTTAATAACGCTGCATAGTATGCGCCTGTTATGGTTTTGCCTTTTTCAAGATAGCGATGAATATAACACCTTGCGCATCCCAAAACACCGAGGCCATAACCTTTTCTGCCGATTCTTGCGTTTTCGAGCTCTTCGGAGCACTTTCGCCCGGTAAAACCCACTGTTTTGCCTGCTGCGATTTCTCCGGTGTGTAGTATGGGATCCAAGTTTCATCCATGGTTATGAATCGGCGCACAAACTCCTTCGGATTGCGTGTAAACTTGCTCAAATTCTCCTGAGATGTTGTAACACGAATGCGTTTTTGGTCCATTGTAAGCAAACGCGGCACCCATCGCACGCAGAGCTTCTTCATACCCAAAACGGAATGCATGATGTTGCCAACTCGTTCCATTGATATGCCTAAAGCCTTAGCTAGCTCTCTCAATTTCACTTTTGGATCCTCCAATACTATACCATGGGTTTTATCGACGTTCTCTGTTGTAGTGACCTCATTTTGGGCGTCCAAAATGCGGTGGTCAAAGGTGCTCGTACGACCACAACGAAAATCAGCAAACCAATAATGAATCGTTTGAATCGACGGAGCAGCGTTTGCCAACGCCATCTGTAGGAAATTAAAGGAACTTTTCGGGCAACCTAGTATAAAATCAGACGGTACATATAACGCAAGTTTGCAATTCTTATGTCTTTTTTCACTCTGGTCACGCATCCAGTTTGTAAGCCCCGAAGACGGCAAAGATATTGGATTATCTTGAGGTACGATCGGCAGCGGACGTGGTGACACAATCTGCCAGCGAGGTTTGGGTAGATGCCACGCATAAAGTAGGATGTTGATGGGAAGCTTATTGCGATTTTGTGTAGCAGCATTGGCATAGCGATCAGCTGCAGAACGATCCTTGAGTTAGTTGATATGTGACCGTACAAGCTTCTGATTGTCGACCCAAACATTGTGCATTACTGTACCGATTTTCCCCAGTAAAACTCCAGGTACCCAGTGTTGTTAACGTAGAACTTCGCAAAGACTAAGTCGTCACAATGGTAGCCTCGTTTTACTCTTGACTTTGATGGTTGATTATTCCACGTTGAGTGGTCAGTAATTCTAAGCATGTTCGGATTGGACGACCGAACATAATTTCTGCCGGTGACTTGCAGCCTGGTGCTGACAAATTAGGAGTGCTTCTGTACGTGAGTAGAAAGGTGCACTCTCGTTTCATTTGACTCATTTTTTAAGTACAATTGTATACTATCTCTTTTTCCCTCGCGGATATGTTACTCGATTTTCGTAAAAACTGGATCTACTCAAAAATTGAGTTGATCCACTTTTTAACGAAAATTGAGTAACATTTTCGTGTGAGAAAAAGAAATAGTATACAATTGTGCTCAAAAATTGAGTAAAATGAAACGGGAGTGTGTAGAGGGCTTCGCTTAAAAGTACCGACAAACCACTCAGCTTTCCCGTTGGATTGTGTATGAAACGGTGCGATAGCAAGGTGGTCGATACCGTTCTCCACACAGAACCCTTGGAATTCCGCACTGGTGAACTGTGGCCCATTATTGCTTACCAACGTTGCTGGTATACCAAACCGTGCGAATACGTCTTTCGGTATACCAATCGTTGCTGTGCTGGTCGTACTACGAGTTTGGATGATTTCCATTTTTAGTACGAGTCCACGACGACGAGGTAGTATTCTCCAGTGATGGGTCCAGCATTATCTATGCGGATGCGTTCCCATGGCTTCTGGATCTTGGCCTGGTACCGGTGCACACCTCGGTGGAGACTTGGCAGCGGTGGCGCAATGTCGACATGACTTGACGTAGTCGAAAATATTGCTGTCCAAAGATGGCCAGTATACGTACGATCTGACAATGACTTTCATTCGTTGCATGTCAGGATGACCTCAGTGAAGCTCGTCCAGGCGGCGCCTGCGGTATGGCGAATGAATAACCTGACTCTCACCGAAGAGGATACAACCTTGCAAGCCAGCTATCGTGCAGGGAACGGTATATCTGCTTGGTGACAGGATCGGATTGAGTGGTTTTTTGTACGACCCTGAAACTTAAAGGAAGGATATTAATTGCATCGGAGGTAACTGATCTAAAATCTTCCTCGAGGGTAACCGAGGCGATAACGTTATCCTCATCCGGTCCCACGTACTGACTGATGAGCCTACACACTTAGATTTTTTTTACAGAAATCTGTAAAGTTTTACCGAATTCTCAACAGCTGATCGTTCGGTAATTTCAGTGAAATTTTACAGATATCTGTAAAAAAATTACCGGATTTCGGTAAAATTTTACCAAAACCCGTAAAATCTGATTACCGAATATTCAGTTGTTGAGAATTCGGTAAAATTTTACAGATTTCTGTAAAATAATCTTAGTGTGTATATAGCACATCTGTGTTACCCAACTTCGCTGTTGGAACGTGCTCTATGGTGAAGTCGTACAATAGCAGCGTAACGCCCAGCGCTGCAATCGATTAGACGTGTAGACTGGAATGCCTTTCTACGAGCCGAAAATCCGAAAAAGAGGTGCATGATCCGTTTGAAGTTTTCATCCAAATAGCATTATGTGGAACTTCGTTACCGCAAATATGATTGATATGTCTCCACAATCGGTTGGGCTTTAATTCCGCTCGGCGCACACGCACGACGCATGCTGAATAACCTTCATAATGCCATCTGAAAATTTATGGCGGCACCAGCACCGATAGAAAAAGCGTCTGCCGATACAACGATGTCGAGATTCGGGTTGTAATGGGTGAGAAGCATATCCAAAGCAAGAACTTCCTTGAACCTAGTGAATGCCTGCTGACATTCTGGTGTCCAACGAAATTCTGTGCCAGCCTTGAGTAGTTGCCAGCCTTTGAGTAGAGTCCAACGGAAAGCGTAGAGTTTTCATTCTGGGGACGAGTTTCCTATAATAATTTACCGGTCCGAGAAAAGAGCGTACGCCAGGGACGTAGGTAGGAGGAGCCATGTCGGTGATAGCTTGAATCTTCAGTGGATCTGGCCGTAGACCGTTGCGGTCGAGCAAGTAGCCTAAATATTTGATTTGTGGTTGAGCAAACGTACACTTTTCTGGCCGGATAGTGAACTCGAGTTCTTGAATCCGCTCCAAAGCTGCACGAAGATCGGTCCAATACCCCTGTCCGTCTTTTCCGCCATCAACCAAGTCATCAATGTAACCAGAAGTGTGCGGGAGACCAGCTAACATGCTGGCTATAAGCTGCTGAAATGCTCCTAGTGCGGTCTTGACTCCTGGTGGAAGACGGTTGTAGCGGCACAACCCTCGGTGAGTGTTGATGGCAAGATGATCCCGGCTGCCTTCTTCGACTTCCACTTGAAGGAAGGCGTCAGAAAGATCAATCTAACTGAAGACGGTGCAGTTGGCTAACTTAACTGTCGAAAATGTCTTCCGGTAACGGGAGAGGATACCCAAATATTTTCATGCGAGTGCGCGCGCGCTATTTGTAGCTAAATAAAGTGCTCAAAAACCTCATTTAAACAATTGTAAGGGCCACTCATTAAGGGTAATGGTGGTTTTTCGTTGGAAAAAACAAGCGTATTTTTTTAAATAATGCTTGAGAGCCGATTTTATCACATTTCAACCAACAATAAGAATGCTGTTGTGGCCACTCACAAATTGTAGTAGTGGTTTCTCATTCAGAACACACATTAAACTTTAGGAAACGCTTGAGAACGGGTTTTGACTGATTTAAGTAGCTGTTCTATTGTCTCTATTGTTAGAGATGCTGTTAGAGCCACTCATAAAGTGTGATAGTGGTTTTTCATTGAGAAAACACTTTCAATTTGTACAACTAGGGTAAGGGCATGTAATGTTAGCCTAGCTCCTTCATTCGGCCTATGTACCAAATGTGTCATTAATTAAGCGATAATCAACAAAATCATGCTGCTATTAGCATGAAATATGTAATCCGAAGCAATTGAGACAATATGAATCATCTTATAGTTGTTCACTTTCGCGTAATTTTCGGTTTCTTGAACTTTTGGGGCATCCTGATTTCACTGGTTATGCTGAACAGATGGTCTACACGATTTCAAGTGATCTAAATTTGGCTTAATTGAATCGACAATGCAAGTCATGAAGTCTGGATGTACAGAAAATCGTTACACGTTACAAACTAACTGTTCATATAGCTAAAATAACAATGATTTTACAAGAAAATCGTGTTGGGTACATATTTTTTGTATGTTCCCATCTATGGCCTGTTGTATCAATAACGTAGTAAAAAGGTTGTTATTGGTAAAATTTCAAGTGGAAATGCATAAATTTGCGGCTACTTATATTCATGTGGCTCATCTAAACACAAATCGAAGAGACAAAATCATTGCATAGTGAATTATAATGTTTTAATTAGCGAATGGCTGTTGAATCATATATGAACATCATTTAAGTATTTCGAGCCAGTTTTACTTTAGTTTGTATTGTGAAATGTTGTATTAAGTAAATCCAGTACAGCTTACATTGCCTTAATCCATAAAATTAAAAAAAAATCCGTACAAAGACTGCATTTAGTAATAAATCCATCGAATGGGACGAAGTTGCATCCACGAATAGACCCAATTTGGTGCTTATAGACCTACATTAAATCCACATCCCTCGAAAGTTAATGGCATTATAAAAATAGTTCAGTAACTTTTAGTGATACATGCTACCAAATGTCTTATCAAACTTATCTTTGCAGGTGTATAACTAGTTGAATCTCGCTTACAGCTTAAAAAAATTATGAGTTATAATGAAAAATGTGATCGCTGGTTGCATAATAGGCTGAGTCAAGGGACACATACCCTACATTTTACAAATTATTTTACTATTGGAACTCATATCTGCTTCAAGAAAGATGAACATCCTAAAGAGAAATCCAGCCAAGGTGGCTTCCTTGCGGGATACCAGATGTGCTGAGGAATGAAGAAGAGTGACAATCATCGATTGTAACTGTTAGTGAACGGTCGGAGAGGTAAGACGAGAACCATAGTAAGAGGCTGCCGGAAATAACTCTCCTGAGTGGAAAAAGCTATCTCGCCATTCATTACCATGATGGATGGAAGGCCAGACTCATATCGCTGCTCGTTGACGTAATTCCAGAATGTTTTCGGGTGTGATCGAAGGTTTCGCTGAACCTCTCGTTAGTTATGTCGATAGCATTAGCGGCTTGTTCGTTGGTACTCGTGATTAACTCTTACATTCCTTGATCTGTGGTATTGGTGAAATTGAGGGTGCGAATTGGTTAACTATCTTAGTGCAGCTTTTAGATAATTTTAATCTACGAGGTTCCGTTGTGTGTCAGGGAGGATGGTTACTGTGTTGATAAAATGTCTTCAGGACGTGTCGCTCAATGGTGTAAGCCAGTGTGTCGGAAAACGTTATGCCATTGTTATCGACGGGAACAAGAATGCTGTGCCAGTCTATGCTTGATAACAGTTCTTCAATAATGCGATGATCGGCTTTTCGGAAATCGTAGGAAACAGCCGTAGGGAACAAAGAGAACTCGATTGCTTCATTTCTTTTAAGTTCAACGACAACCGAAGGGTGGTGTACAAGGGTTTTCACTAAAATAAAAATAGACATAGATATGGGCGGAGCAGCATCCTGAGCGCTGACGAAGTAAAGGTCTAAGCTTCGATTATTCTCATTCACCACATAATTAATTTGCTTGAATTAGGCAGTACTATGATTGTCGAGAAGGTTTACAGCACTGGCGTGAAATATGGAACGTTCAAGATCCGGATAAAGGAAACCACTGCATAACTGGCAGATTTAAATCACCTTATACTATCACCTCATCTTCATTATGGCCCAAATAGACAGACGGTTGGCTTCTATTAGCACAGAATCCCGGGATACTTCACTCAAGAACAATGTGCGGCTAATGAGCTCGATAGCGATCCAAATCTGCTCCACAAACTTCCACGTTTTGTGTTCAATTTCTTTCGTCTTTAACCTAGATCGAATTGGCAGGAGAAAACCGCTGCCAGTAAATTTGACTATCGTTATTGATCGGCTATTGTGTGGATCGTGGTCTCAGCGAAAGAACTAAATAGTATAGAGATACAAATGCTTGGTGTCATCATGTTTGCCAACCAAACCATGTCTCGATGATTGCGATGATGTCTTAGCAATGATTGGAGAACGCAAAACAATAATCTGTTAGCGAAGTAACCATTGAATACCACTGATGTAATCGTAGTTACCAGCATGTTTATGCTTGGCAAAAGTCTGTGTTTCCTGTTTCGGAATACTACCTCACAATGCCCTCCGCTCAATTTCAATCTACTTCTTTTCAATTTTTACAGCCTGCCGTGAGCTAACGGAACTATCAATACTTTCTCTTCACAACTTTGTTCTAGCAAAAAAAAAATAAAAAAAAAAATGCTGTCTACTCCTAGAGCCTCATGGTGATGAGAAATTATTTCCTTCTCAAAACAACATCATCACAGATCGTTACCCCGCGTATGGGAGAATACAAGGAAAGAACAATATCAAATGTTTAATTAGTTTGATAAAACACTCCATCTTCTACCGTCATACTAAGCAGACGTATTCATTCAATTGTCCCATTAGGTTATGGGCCTAGACAGTTGCTTAG